>QXCR01000025.1:0-242898 GCA_004380135.1 Stemphylium vesicarium
CTCAGCAGCCACGAAAGAAAGTTCATGTAAATCCAAATCAACGCTTTGCAGACATAGAAACAATTATGGTAGCAGTGCAGGCGTCTGCTCTTTTAGAGTTACAAAACAATAGTAACACTGCAGAAAAAGCAGCAGAGAGAGCAGCAGCTGAATCAGCAGCTCAAACTCTCCAGTCTATGTGTACAGAGTGGCAATTGTAATTAGGTTCAATTAATTACGTTGATTTTTAATGGGTGGCTGGGTTCTGGGCGGGTGGCCAGCTTCAGTGGGTGGCCAGCTTCGGTGGCCGCTAGCTTAGTCCTCCAACGCTCCATACATTAATTTTCGTGAACATCTGCTGCAAAATTGCGTCTCATCCCAAGATTACATGATCCGCCCATACGCTCGCTTGATGACTAGCCCAAATGCTCTCATTATAATCGTCTACTCATTATTCGCTAGCATTCAAGGTGGTGATGTTTGCTGTACTGGTGCTTTCCCGTTCCTCGACTGGAGGGCGTGGCGTGGGGAAATGGGTGGTAATGGCGGCACTGGTTCTGAAGCTGCAGCTGCAGCATCGCCTCTCAAAGACCGCCCGCTGTATCATGTAAGTATCTGAACATACACCAGGTAAGGCGCACCTACCTTTTTGTTTTCCTTAGTTTTCCTCCGAACCACTTTTTAATGCTACGACTCGTGGACGGCCGTTCGGGCTCTGGTGCATTGGGGGAATCTGACTGCCCCAGGCTACTCCTTTGACTTTGCGGGCCGAACTGCCTGAGCTGGCTGGTTTCCGGGCTGAATTGGCTGGGCTCTGGCGTTGCCTCGTCATCCTCGAGCGGCGGAGCCCACCTCTCAACGTCGCCATTGACTACAACGAACCAACCCAGCTTTTCTCCTGGTGCCACCTTATCCCGTAATTCAGCAATTGCAGCCCACTGGTCGTCCCCCAAGCCGTTGCCCCTAAGCTCTTCCACGTCCACCCCAAGCTTGACTTCGTGTACGATGTCGCATACGTATGCGTGTGGCTGGTCTTTGATGGTAAGGTCTTCGGGATCGTATTGTTCGATGAATTGCAGGCTGGGTAACTGTGCCATTGGCTCAGGCCATTGATCTCTAAAGTTCCTCTTCATGCAAGCAACCGTAGCTGGGGCCATGAGCCATTCTGGTGCGGCATCGTCGAGATTCTGAAGAATGATATGTATACGGATTTGTGCACGAGGCCACCGGAAGCCGTGCACCAGCCAGGTTGGCATGTCGTGATCTTATTCGCAACCGAGTCGCAGCTTCAATGAGAGACGCGCCGTCGAGAGAAAAGAAGGGTAGGATGTCGGTAGGAACAGGTATGGCAGTCTGGGGGTTGGGGCAAGCATTGACAATGTACTATACAAGGTCTTCAATAGACTTTCGCTTGCATGCCGTACATGGTTATACACGTAAGGCAGGGTTGGGTTTCGACGAGGTTAATGCAGTGGTCTAGACGAGGTCTGCGAGTGGTTGGGAGATCTTCCCATGTAAGCGCGCTAAGAAGAAGCAAAAGAAGCAGAGACTGCAAAGTTCCGCGACAAAAGCCTGGTACCGCCTTGACCTCAGCAGGCTGTAAACCAAGTATCAGGCTCCGAGGGTTGCCTGGCGTGCCGGAAGTATTGCGGGGAGAACGGGGATCATGGATAGCTTGCGAAGATCCATCACAGCTACCGCTTGGCCCCGCTTGCGCTAATGCAACGTCGCTCCCGTTCGCGCGCTTCCCTCGCGTCATTCCAAAGTTCCTCATCGGCCATTCTTGTTGTTTCCGCCATCTCACCTGCGAGGTGAAGTTGGGTTTTTGTCAGCTTGGCAACCTTCCAACCTGGCACCATGCCTCTGTAGGTGCTTTTCCAGAATGCGAAATACACCGCCGATACTAAAAGGAACGCAGGCATTTGCTCGGGAAGAAGGTATGGGCGCAACTTTAGTTTCATTGCGCTTATATACTTACATTGCATGCAGTCATGGAATGTCTACAATTCCGACAACATAGCGCGGGTCAAAGCCGACGAAGCTGCTGCCGCTGCCCGCGAGGCTGCCGATGAGCAGCGCATGCAAGAGCTCGACGCCGAACGACGTGCCGCAATCCTACGAGGTCAAACCCCCCCACCGTTGCCGGAGCATGTGCCGAACAAGGACCAAGACTCTAAACGTGTGAGAAACAAAGATGAACGCGGAAACGATCGGAAGAGGAGAAAGTTGGCAGGCGAGGATGATACCGACATGGACATACGGCTAGCCAAATCTGCCGCCTCGCCCGGCCAGGACGGCGGGAAGGATGCCAAAGTCTTGAAATTACGAAGCACGGACAACGAAGCCCCTCTGCAAAATCATGCCGGCAATATCGATCTGTTCCCCGTAGACATGAAGGAGGCCATCAAGCGCGAGAAGAATGCCGAGGTAGAGAAGGAGAAGCGGAAGAAGGAAAAGGCCCTGGAGGACCAATACACCATGAAATTCTCAAACGCCGCGGGAAGAGGCGGGATAGAGCAGCCCTGGTATGCGGCCCAGCAGAAACCTTCACGGGACCCTGGGACCGGTGAGGATCTGGCAGTGTATGAACGCTTTGTGAACAAGAACGTGTGGGGAAACGAGGATCCTCGTCGCAAAGAGAGAGAACAGGCCCGGATATCATCCAACGACCCTTTTGCCTTCATGCAGCAGGCCCAGGCCCAGCTGAAGAAGTCCAAACAAGACAAGAAGCAGTGGATAGACGAGCGTGCAAGCGAGTTGCGAGAATTGCGGGTTGCCCAAGAGAAGGAAGATAGACAGAGCGAACACCACAAAAGGAAGAGGCGCGAGCACATCGATGCTGATGACAAAATGCGCAATGCTACTGAATCATCGCGTCGCAAGCATCGCCATAGGAGTCGTAGTCGCGAAAGACATGAACACAGATCCTCACATCGTAGTGCGCGACGGCGAAGTCGCAGTAGGAGCAAAGACCGCGACCGAGATCGGCATCGACACCGAGATCGACGTCATGAAAGGCGGCCAACGTCCACGTCAAGATAGCAAAGGTTAACCAATGGATGAGCTTGTGAACCAGCGAGGCTTCTGTTTTTGCAGTTTTACCGCGGAATATCAGCTTCTAATATCGGAGGCCCGCCTCCAATCGCATTGCCAAATTCTTTCAGCAATTCACATCACGTCTATCATGGCATATCGAGTAGAGGTGAACGTGAGCTTGACATCTGGAATGATTATGTGTGCAAACATCTCTCTACGTTTGTCTCCACAGTATCTATATTGCGCGTTCATTGCATACAATAGGAACTCAACCCAGCAAGTTCACATCGCATTGTTGTGTATTATTGCAGTAGACGGACGGTTTGCGCCTCGAGATTGCAGCGAGCGCACAGTCCCCGCCTTCACTTCACTCTTTTCCCCAGCCTTAGTCTTCCTCTCTCTTTCACTACTCAGGGATTCCTGTACAGTCTGTCCAACTCGAAATTCGCAATCACCGTCAAGCAACACAACGGGACACGTTCCACGAAGTCAGTGATCAACACATCTCAATCGGAAGAACCCGCACCTATCCCTTCTCCAACAACAACGACCTCACACCCAAATAATGGCTTCCTCACACCCCATCTCCTCAGCAGTCTCTCGGGCCCCAAATACCTGCCCAGCAACTCCCCCCACCTCACCATTTGACTTCGGCGGCGTCATCGCCCTCGGTCTCACCCGCCCGGAGCGTGACATCCTCTACAACTGCTGCCACACTCAGGAAACCACCTACATCACCATCAACGAAAATATATGTTTCCAGAAGGCGGTCTGTAAGGTGAAGAAATGCTCGTTGCGCGATCCGACTTATGCTTGTGTCGCGGTGTTGAGAGAGGACTGGAAGATTGATGGGCCTTTTGCTTGTACGGAGAGAATCAAGGAGAGTACGGGCGACGGCGGTGTCAGTATTAAGGGCGTTGGCAAGATGCAGTTGGTTGTTGTGGTGGTTGCAGTTGTGGTAGGCGTGCTACAGGCTGGTGGTGAGTGAGTGCTCGCTAGGCGTTGGGGTCACTGTGTCATGATAAAGAACAGAAGAGCACGAGCGATTTCAAGAAGAAAGACTTTTTCTTGGAGCAGAGATGGTATATCCCCCAGCGCTGCCTCTCAATCTAGTGCACCAACAGGAGTATTCTGTTCTCACAAACAGGAAGGGAAATGAGTTCACTTACACTTGATACACGTGTCAGCTCATGTTACATTGCTCCAAAAATACTCCCCTCACGCATCGGCTTTCCTTTTTCTGACAATCCCGTCATCTCCATCATGGGACTTCCTTGTCTAAGGCATACACGCTTCAAGATCGGTTAAAATCTTACTCCGCAGTTTCCAAGGCGTGTCAAGAGCAAGGCCCCAAGCCTTGTTCCGCCCCAGCCAAGCACATCTCCGCATCTTTGGCACGGAAATCCGGCACGCGCGAAGAGATTTGGTAGACCGATCAAGCATCACATATGTTTTCCGTACGTGCGACCCGTACCGCAAGGGGTTGGGGGTTGTTCTTTCGCAATTAGAGGTACTTGCTGAAAAGAATTGTATGACATGCTAGTAAAGCTTCACATCACTAGTGTTGAAGCAAGATACGATCGTTCATAAGCGTTGAGGGGGCATTAGAATTATCATATAGAAACAAATAGGATATCAAGCGGGCTGTCCTACAAATGCCAACAGATTCATTCGCCATGTTCCTGGAAACCATCATCACCACTAGTGACAATGTCCATTCCATCTTCCCAACTAGCATCGTAAAGACGCTTATTTCTTGGAGATCTCATTCTTCTCGACAATCTCCGTGTCCTTTACGCCACCTGCGCTGCCTCCGACACCAACGGGCTCACTCGTGAAGTCATGGTGGTGACCCTTCTCGTGGAGCTCAAACAGCGGCTCCATTGGAGCAACGTTCTGCCGCAAGATATGCTTCTTGAGGTACCAAGGCAGCTTCTTGCGGTAGTAGGCAGAGAATTGGCGGTTTCCAACGTCGAACACGGTATCCAGTTCTTCCAGTGTGAGCGCCTTGGTCTCGGGTAGGAAGAAGTAGGCATATACGAAGCCGAAGAAGTTCCAGGCGGCGTACCAGCAGAAGGCACCGGTGGGCGTGAAAGCAGCCTCGAGGGCGGGCCAGGTCAACGAAAGAATGAAGTTGAAACCCCAGCATGTAGCAGTGGCAAAAGACATACCGACGTCTCGGAGATGGAGAGGGAAGGATTCGGCCGAATACGTAAAGGGGACGGGGCCTTCACCAGGCGAGTAGACGGCCATGACTATTTGGTCGTCAGCAACTATGTCACAGAATCGCCTTTCGAGGGAGTCAAAACACATCGGGTAGACTCACAGACGTAAATAGCAGCAGCGATTGATCCAAGGCGGGCTTGGGAAGGCGTGCCATCCGGGTTCTCGGGAAGGTAGAAAGACAGACCACACCAGAGAAGGCAGAGGCCCATAAGCGGGAAGGTTGTGAGTAGCAGGTTGCGGCGGCCAAAAGTATCGATGGTGTAGATGGCAGGGATAGCGAAGAGGAAGTTCGTGATGCCGGTACCCATGGATGTGAGCAGCGCTTCGGACTTAGTGAAGCCGGCGGACCTGAAGATTGATGTACTGTAATAGGCGATGACCTGGAAAGTCTGTTAGCACGGTCTCGAAACAGCTCGTGTGATACGTACATTTACGCCACAGAATTGTTGCATGAACATGACGAAGAAGGCGCTTTGTGCGGCGCGGCGATTGCGGCGAACGATGAAAAACTCGTTGAACGGGTTGCGGCCCTCGCGTTCGGCATTTTCAATCTCGAGAAGCTTGAATGCATAGTACATGTCGCGAGCGGCTTGCATCTTGTGTTTGCGGAGGCGGCAAAGAGAGTTGAAGGCTCTGTCGAATTTCCCTTTCTCCATGTACCTTTTGATATAATCAGCTTCTGAAGAGGCCCCAGCGTGATGCATGTACTTACCAACGTGGGGACTCTGGGCAAAAGTAGACTTGAATGCAAACGATCATGGGAGGGATAGAGGTACTAGCCAACATCCACCTCCACGGTGAGGTTGGACCGCCGATGATAGTAACGTTTTGGAATGCGACCGATACGATGAAACCCAGCATAATGCCGAATGCAGTCCACATCTAATAAGAGGGATGTTGGTCATGTCCATATCTTCGCGTTGGTATGAAACTCACCTGCCACATCATCGTCAAAGCGCCGCGAATAGTCTTCGGCGCTGATTCTGCCGCATAGACAGGTGTAGTAGATGATTTTGCGCCAACAGCAAATCCTAGCATGAAACGAGCGACAAGAAGGTTTGGCCCTGCTAATAGTAAGTATCTGATCTCAAGGCACCCAAGACTATGTCACTTACAGCTTTCGCAGGCAGCCATCCAGATACCGGTTATGAAAGAGATGATACATGAGATGAATATAGTGCCGCGACGACCGAAGAATTTGTTTAGGGGTGCATTAGACCAGCAACCGATCAGGCAAGAGCAGAGATACGGTGCACCGTTCAAGAGGCCACGAAGCCAGACCTGATCTTCGCCAATATCGAATTCCTCGAAGTAGAATTCCTACGAGATGTTAGCCATGAGAAGTCATGGAAATGAAATACAAGGAAGTCTTGCCTGAGCACCGTTGACAGCTGTCTGATCCATACCCTGCACAATAGCAGATCCAGCACAAAGTACGACCAGGAAGTACAACATGGATGGTTGTGACCACCGATGAGTGATCTCATGCCGTAGAAGGTCCTTTTCTTCTTCTGACAATTGTTGCACGTACTCGAAACCGTCGTCGCGCTGGCCCACCCTGGCAATCAATGCGCCCTTGCGGAACCATTCCTGGTGTTCTTGCAGACCTTTGTCCACACACCACGCATCGACGTCGGCCAGGACTTGTTCCTCGCTGAAACCTGCTAGGGGGTTGCGAAGCTTCGCAGCAACAGAAGCCTGTCGGGGCTGACCGTCGGTATGCTCATGGTGCTGTGTGGTACCGAGGTCGGACTTGCTGCTACTGGAAGAGGATAGATTAGGCTCGGTAGCCTCGATATCGGGCTTGCGGCGAGACATGGTGATGGCCAGATACGAGTGTCGCGTCTATTTAAAGATCCCCAGTTTGGGGGAGGTCGCAGAACACAAAGTGGATGAGACGAGAAACACACGACAATCACCAACGACCCATGAAAGGTCCCATTATATAGGAACCTCTGGCACAGCTGATACCCGCTTTTCTCTCCATGAAAGAGCAGGCCACTTTCTGCACCAGGGGGTGGTTCCCCATGGCCACTCCACACCATCCAACATGTTGGCGCATGTAACCGTACATGGAAATCAGGCAACGGAGCGGCCGTACCAAGACACAAAGCTGTGTTTTGACGAAGCAGCCGTTTCTGGGACTATGTCATAGTGGGTACTTTTGCTTGTCTACTTCTGGGCGGAAGCAAAGGCTGTACTTGGCGACGGAGGGCGGCAGCGGGTCCATCACCACCAAGAAGGCACGTGAAGTCTGCCTGAGGACTATCTGATGGCTGTTTAGTATGCCCGACCAATTACATTTTCGTCGGCAAACTATTGAAGGGACGATGTTGCGACGAACGCTGACGACGCCACATAGGGTGCTTGGCGTCAAGCGGAATCAGTACTTGGCAGAGTGCATCTTAACCAAAAGAGGCATTCCGCGTTGTAGAGATTCGGCATCGAGATCCGCTCTCGACCTCCCAATAACAGTCGATGCCAACCCCCGAGATGTGCGGTCTCGCGCGTGGAGCCCCAGATCTGGTCGCGAGTCGTGACGAGAAGATTAGTGAGCTAGCAAACTGGGGTAACAAGATGTGTTATTTTTCGGTCGGATTTTAACGCTCGTCAGCAACTTGCAGTTTCAAGAGGGGCTCGGGATTTTACAGAGCAAGTGTCGGTGATACTGTGGGAAGCAGAAGTGGCGGACTACCCTGAGTGGGATCGGGCGGTTTCTTCTGACCTGGCGCCCCAAGTTTTGGGAACGAATTTATTGACAGAGTCGCACTAGCCGCCGAGTAGCCTAGAAAGCTTGAGAGTACCTGAAACCCAAGAAAACACTTCGGTTGTTAGTGACAGGCTTCAGTCCACTTGGGCATGCGTCCATGCGCCCCGCAGTAACAAGTTGTCAAGCTCCTTCGCCACGGTTACATTCGAGGCCTCCTTGAGCCTCAAATAATGCTGGCTAGTCTTGCGTTCGTCCTCCACCCAAATGTTCGTGCCGTTAGGGTATAGATAGTTGTACCCATTGACGTTCCCATACTCGAACCAATTGCCCAGACCTCGGCCAGCATACGCTATGGTCAGATGGTCCCAAGAATATTGCGAGATATTGTAGCCGCCCCACCACTCGAAAGCCGTCTTCACTGGGTCATCGGGGGGTCCGCATACGGTGAGACGTGCCCCAGTCAGCACTTGCACGCCTACTTCGGAGCCAAGAAAAGTCATGGGTACCTCGTCCGGCCATGTGTTGACAACATGCGGCGCTTCTTGTCGGGCGAAATTATACTCTTCGTCAAGGGATGGTTGTGGTAAATATCCGCCACCCATTACGACTAGCTCCTTCACCTTCGCTCTTACAAGGCCATATCCGTCTAGGGAAGAGTACGTATCCGCGGTGGTATTAAGGAGACCAGATATGGATCCCATGAAACCAATCGAGACAATAGTCACGCTGCCGTTCTTCGCTTCTGCTAGTGTTTTGCGATACAGCTCCACAGGATCCCAAGTTTTGTTGACTTCAGACCAAGGCACAGAGCCGCCGGACCATTCAGCGGCTACCCTACTCGCGTACTCATTTCCAAACGGTTCAGAAGACGTTATGTTCGTGTAGGGTCTCGGCAGACCGATGGGCACCGAGGGGTAACCGTAGTGGTTGACTATGGCAGATGCAGCCAGCGCCGAGTATGTCGAGTTGACGTTGATGTTGACAGCGAGGAGATTGGTATTTGGCAACGTGCATGCCAGAAGTAGCGCTGCGGTATCGCTGACAGGACGTTAGTTGAGAGCTAGTCTCTTCTGGCACAAGCACGTACTCAATCGCATCGAAGAGATCAGCGTCCACGAACAATTCCTGTACTGGCTGTTTGGCCGGTTTCACAAGTGACGGCAACGTCAGGATGGCCAGCGCACACGTCAGTCCGAGATTGGCGAACATGGCTGCGATATTGCAGCTTGGACGAAGGTTATAGCTGATGGTAAAGGCGCAGATATGTCCGGAATGGATCGTGATGCTACTCGTGGCGACAGACTTGAAGACAGGTTATTGTTATAACGTCTCCGGGACGTAGCATCAATTTCCGGGGCCACGATAAGACTCCCCACTATCGGATCAGAGCGAAGTGAGGCTACGGACAGTAACGGCAATCCCTAGGGTATCTTGTTCTCCTTACTGATAGAGCTGCGATAAAGGCGACATCGTCAATGTACATGTCGAACGCCGCGCTTCCAACATCCGCTCCACTCACGCGACACGTTTCTCTTACGAAATAGCCCCTCGTCGGTGTAGCGATACATCTGTGCTCCCGAAACCAGAGCTGGTGGTTAGTGTTTGGTGCATGATCGGCGGGGACGAATGACGCGATGATGTTGGCAAGTGCAGCCGGTTCAAAAGTGGGACGCCGTGAGGAGCCTTCGGAGCCACTCTCGGACCTACCAACAGCAAGGACATCGTCAAAGAATATGAAGACGTGCGCTGCAATCTATTTCGCGATATCGCTATTTCGAGGAGCTGTTGCGCATCATAGCAGTCTCAGCGCACAAGACGTCATCGCCAAGCTTAATCTGGAGCCAAACCCAGAAAAAGGGTATTATCGGCAAGCTTTCGAAGATACCGGCACCGTCAACAATCGGTCATACTCTACAGCTATCTACTATCTTTTGGAAGGCCAAGCTGGTGCATCGTACTGGCATCGGGTCGTTAACTCCGTTGAAATCTGGCACTACTACGCTGGCGCTCCGTTGACGCTTGGTCTTTCATGGAATAATGGAACGGCGACTCAACACAAAACCCTTGGAAACGACATCTTGAGAAATCAGACCCCGCAAGTCATTATAGAGGAAGGGAGATGGCAAAGAGCCACTAGCCTGGGCAATTGGACACTTGTCGGAACGACCGTCGCCCCAGGGTTTTCGGAGAATGGCTACGAATTGCCAGCGCCGGGTTTCGAGCCGAACGATGGCAGAAAAGAGATATAGCGCGTAAGGTTCCTGAGCATATGCCGGCGGAGCAGTTCTTCATCTCTTCCTGTATCATCGCAATCTGCAAGAGCCGAAGAATACCACTTGTGCATGCATGTGGCGGATTTGCGACGTTCAATAATACCAAAGTCAACAAGCGAGGTTGAACGTTTACTTAAAGTCCTTTGCAGCTTTTGCAACGAGGGCGTGACTTTTTCGTTGAGTTTGTGGATGATCCATTGTCGACCTCGAAAATCGCATGCCATCAGCTGAGTCTCCGAAGAGCGAGATACATGACGAATGGATATGCGCGACTACCCAGTTCAGGGTACCGAGCTGATGCCCGACTTTTCCAGCCGTCTCAATATGTGTTAAGCATCTGTGCTGTTCCTCCGGACTTCGCCGCATCTAGGCGCATGTCGTCTGCTTGTATTTTACGCATGACACCATCATCATAAGTTTTGCTAGCTGTTGAATACAAGTTACGGGAGCAGGGTGGCTGACTGGGCGTAAGCCACGTCCGTATAAAACGCCTTTTTTCGGACCCTGGAACCTGTGGGCTCGCCAAAAGTATTGCTTTCGGACTTGACCAAACTGGCTTGCAGTTCGATACCATAATTTCAGAGGCCGATGCGAGGTGGCGGAGAGTAGTGAATCTTACGGTTATTTTATCTGCTGACTGTGTCCAGGCAGAGTTAAGAGGTCACCTGCAAGATCCATGCTCAGCCGGCTCTGACCACTGTCACTGAGGCAGAGCGCTCCCTGTTCTGACACCTAATACGATATCCGGACGTCAAATCTCCGTTCATCGTATCTTTTCACGAACTGGGGAAAGAGATGGAGTCGAGTTGCGCCCATGAGTATGTCAGGCGTTGCCCAAGTCAGACGGGGCTTGTCTAGTCTTTGGGGAATGTCCATCTTACAACTCAAGAGGGAATGTGGGTTGGTAGGTGACTGAGTATAAGAAACCGATGATGGGCTGCTTGATCACATTAGAGCAGCAGTTGCAGTGCGAAAAACTAGCAACATTCTCCTGCCTCCTTCCTCTTTTTTCGGTCTCTACAGATTGACATTCTTTATTTTCCCTTGCAGAGAGCTAGGATGAAGCCACTCTTGGTTTTTGGAGCTGTCATCTTTGGGCTCTCTAAATCTCTCGTCAATGCAGCAGTTCTTCCCGTGGAGCTTCCCAATCCTGCCCCCTTCACACCAAAGCGTGATGGGCTTGAAGAACGCCAGTCCCCGGCTAGCTGCATCAATGTCGGCCATACTCCAAAGACGAGACATTGTTGGGCTCAAGGGTTCACTTCATCTACAGACATGTACACCTCGTGGCCTAACACTGGCGTCATCCGCTCATACAACCTACGCCTGGAGAACACTACTTGCAATCCCGATGGCGCAGGCTCAAGGGTCTGTCTATTAATAAATGGGAGATTCTTGGGCCCTACGATTGTCGCAAACTGGGGAGACACGATCAGAGTTACTGTTCGAAACAATCTCCAGTCCAACGGGACGTCGATCCACTGGCATGGATTCCGAATGCTGAACAAAAACATCCAAGACGGTGTGAATGGTATCACCGAATGCGCTCTAGCACCAGGAGACTTCAAGACATACCAGTTCCAAGCTACTGAGTACGGGACGACCTGGTATCACTCGCACTTCTCGCACCAATACGGAGACGGCGTTGTCGGCACCGTTATTGTGAATGGCCCAGCTACGGCGAATTACGATGAGGACCTTGGCGTTATGCCAATAACGGACTGGTACTACAATACAGCATTCCAGGCGGCTTCCATTGCCTTTCAAAATGGACAAGCGGGATTAGGACCACCAGTAGGGGACAACATCTTGATCAACGGAACGGCTAAGAATGCAGCTGGAGGTGGCGGATGGAACAGGGTTACCATTCAAGCTGGCAAACGCTACCGGCTACGACTTGTGAACACTGCTGTCGACACGAACATGTTAGTCAATCTAGATGGCCATCCGTTCCAGGTCATCGCGACAGACTTTGTGCCCATCAATCCGTATAATACTACTCATCTCCAGATCGGTATTGGCCAGCGCTACGATGTCATCATCACCGCAAACCAGACAGCAGGGAATTATTGGTTCCGCGCTACCGCTGACGGACTCTGTCAATCACGTAATGCTCGCGAAGGGCGCGCCATCTTTACCTACCGGGGTCAGCCTGTAGCGGACCCTACGTCGACCGCCCCTACTGTTCCATTTACGGCATGCCTGGACCCGGTCACTACTCCTAAAATCGTAAAGAACGTGCCCAGCAGCACTTTCGCCGCTCAGGCAAAAAACCTTCCTGTTGCCTTTGGACCAGTGGCCGCTAACGGCAACACGGTGCTGTGGACGATCAATGGTACTTCGATGATCATCGATCCTGGAAAACCCACAATCAAGTACGTTGCCGAGAATAACAACAGCTTCCCTCAATCGTACAATGTTGTTGAGGTTCCCGCGACTTCCGCGTCCACTTGGACCTATTGGGTGATACAACAGGCAGTTGGAGCTCCGCCCATTGCCCATCCTATCCATCTCCATGGACACGACAGTTACATTCTGGGTGCAGGCGATGGCCAATTCAATGCAGCCACCCACTTCAGCCAGTTGCGGTTCACGAATCCGCCTCGGCGCGACGTTAGCCAATTGAAAGGTAACGGTTGGCTTGTTATTGCTTACCCTACCGACAACCCTGGTGCTTGGTTGATGCACTGCCACATTGTAAGCCTACCTTACTCATAAACCATTTCCTTACTAACGCATTGTAGGCTTTCCACGTCGGTATGGGTCTAAGCGTTCAGTTCCTCGAGCGGAAGCAACAGATTGTTCTTCCTGCCACTGGCTCCGAATGGTACAACAACTGTAATAACTGGGCTGCGTACAAGGCCGGAAATACCGATGTCTGGCCACAGGATGACTCTGGTCTCAAGAAGCGATGGCCTCCTCTCGTTGAGGATGGCTCTGTATTGAAGCTGGATTGAGGCTCGAGTAAGTGGCAAACGGATGCCACTTTCTTTGATGTGTGGGGAACCTTTCTTTTCCTACAGGTCGTTTAGTTCAATTCTTACACTCCTTTGCACTCCTTTACTTCATTTCTTTTCCTGGCAGGCAGCCCTTTTGTTCAATTTCGACCTACTGCATCGCATTGAATCATGTATTCGTGTGTTGCAATTTTACTCTCCTGATGTCACTGTACATATACACAATCTGAAACTTCGCACCCCAAATCCCGATCCGCGCTTCATGAAGCCACGAAGAACAGCCTCCGGCTATCGCAAAGTCCTTTAACAAAAGCTGACTCAGGCCAAGAGATGGGGCAGAGGTGTTTACCCAGAGCTGACCAATTAAATAGAGCTTCGAAATTGCCGGCAGCCCAGGACAAGGGAGTCGAGCGGGGAAGCCCGCCATCCGCTATCGCGTTTACGAGATGCTGACAGTTCACGACAGTCGCCAAAGCTTTCTTCGCAATGATGGCCTTTCCGGCGCTTCAAGTTAAATACCCAGCCAATTACATCGGATTGCTGAGTCCGAACGGCGATACTCGACGAATAGCAGCCTGATACACAACGCTTTGAAGTCCGAGTCCGTGCATCATCAAGGCTCTTGTGTTGTAATGAAAGGCTTTGGGCGGATGCACACCCCACACAACCCATGCGCCTGCGGAGGAACAAGAGGGGCCGCGTAATGGGAAGCACCTAGTATCCTTCACTGATAAACCTACGCTGCCCGGGGTCGAGATTGTACATTCCCGACATTCTCTAGCTATCGTAGCCAAGATGGCGACGACGAATAACTCTACGCATCCGATCGCTACCGCGAACAGCATCGACTCGGATCGTATTGACAAGGAGCCTCGGCTCACTCATGCAACCACCAACATCTCTCTCAGTCCGGAGCTGTTCGAGAAGCTCTACTTGGCCCCAAAGACGCCGCACGCGAACGAGCGTGCTGGTCAATATGCTAATGCGACTCCTCTTGGTTTCTTGGGGTACTGTAATCTTTCGCAAGCCTGGTTCGATCATGTTAATCCCTTCTTAGTTTTGTAATCTCAACCTTCACCTTCTCCATGGTCCTCATGGGCTGGGGCGGCGCGAACGGTCTTCAAGCCGTCGTGTAAGCAACACATTTGGGCCAGCCTCGCATCCCAGTCTGGATTCTGACATGGCATAGTGGTATATTCTTCTTCACAGGCCCTGTTTTACTTGTCTTGAGCACAATCTTTCTCTGGATTGCGAACCAATTCTTCCCAATGATGATTTGCGGGCTCTTCAGCGTCTTCTGGTTCGTCTTGCACGTCTAGAGTACAGGCTATATATATGCTGACTACGTGTCTTCGCCTCGATAGGCTTTCCTTTGGGATGCTCCAACTTCCTACGCTCGGTCTTGCAGCTTCCTACTCAAGCACCGGCGACGCAGCAGAAGGCGCAGTGAGCAAGGAGATGAACGCAGCCATCGCACTGTATTTGCTGGTTTGGGGCTTCGCATTGCTGACTTTCTGGCTATTCACCATGAGAATCAACCTAGTATTCGCGGGCATTTTTGGGTTCGTGACGCTGGGGGCTTGGGTACTGAGCGGAGCCTACTGGGCATTGAGTAACGGGCTTTTTGAAAGAGCATTGAGGTTACAAAAGGTGAGCAGAAGTTTTTATCGGTTTTTTCTTTCGTGCTAACACTGAACAGGCTGGCGGCGCTCTCCTTTTCATAGTGGGGGTGCTCGGCTGGTACATGCTTTTCGTGATCATGGCGGCGGAAATGCGATGGTCTGTTTGTCCGCCTGTTGGCGATCTCAGTCACTACTGGGCCAGAACTGACGTCGAAATCGGCGCAATGGCAAGCGAGAAGAAAGACTGAATGATTACATCTGTCAGACCTGCAGGTGGCCATAGGCGGGGGCTCGGGAGACAGTCCGAGTTGGGGGATCTACAGGTCAACCGAAACGTGGGATGCTACTTGAATATTGGGTCCGCAGCTTGGAATGCTTGCGCGATGTTTCTTAGTCGACTACCTGATGTTCCATGTCAGTTTGGTCTGTTTATTTCAATTCGTACATGCATTACGCTCTCCATGATGCACTACCCGCCTTTCAAGCTTCTAACGCAGTCATCATACTATCTCCTAAACGTCTACCTGCCTTTATTTCTCCCAGACCTACAACAGGTGGTTCTTTTAGCGCAGGACAACGATAACCCCTCGATTCGCACAAGTCTGGCTGCTTGGCTAACCTTTTCCGATCCCCAATACACGAACCAATAGCAATGTTGAATGTAAGCCACATCATCCATCAGCCTTGCCTCAACTGGGTGATGGTCGTGTTCATCAGTGCATCGGTAGAGTATCCCCGACAGGCTACTCGTGTTTGACGTCGTGGGTTGCAGTAGCAACATGTCGCCATCTGCCGACCCGGGTGAAGTTAACGTGTACTTCCTGGGGCACGGCTAGTGAGGATGACGAACGGAAGTCTAGGGCGAAGAGTGCGTTAAGTACATCGCTGATCCTTTTTGTTTCTTCTTGGTACTAACTTCACAGATTTTGAAAGACTCTGCTGCTCTTTTCTTATTGTATGTTCTCGGTTTATTTCGGATCGTCACTGTCCACCTGCTATGGCGGGACTAAAACAAAGCGAGAAGCCGTCTACAACACGCATCGAAACCATCAGGGACGAAAATAACAACGACGAGTCAAATCGAGATGCGAACGAAGACATCGTGAGGCACTTGCAGACCACGGGTGAAGATGTGGGTTTAACATGTAAGCCTCTCCCAAACACGCATCTATCCGCCAATGAGCTAATCAACATAAAATCTTTCAGTCCGCACACTCATGGCCGCCGTATCAATGGCCATGTGCTACAACGCCTACCTCTTCACGCTCCTCATCCCGCCAGCAATCCTGACCTATATCAACGCCGACCTCGGCCCCGACCCACGCTACACGTGGATAACAATATCGTGGAACCTCGGAGGCGCCATGTTCGTGACCGTGGGAGGTCGGCTCTCTGATATATTCGGTCGACGCTATTTCTTCATCGCCGGTGCGATCATCCTCATGGTCGGTAGCATTGTCAGCGCTACGGGCCAGAGTATCAACCAGATGGTTGCTGGGGGCGCGCTGTTTGGCTGCGGCTCTGGGTTCCTGGAGATGGCGTTTGGTGCTGTGCAGGAGATTGTGCCGAGCAAGTATCGGCATGTCACTATTGGGCTTTTCGATGCTGCGTCGATTGTTGCGCAGATTATGCCGTTGGTTAGTTGGGTTATTATCAAAGAGACGGGGAATTGGCGGATTTGTTACTACGTTATGATTGCTTTTCAGGCTATCAACCTTGCTTTACTGGTTTTTTTCTATAATCCACCGTCTTGGAAAGAGAAGAAGAGTGAGCATGGGAAGTCCGCTGGACAGCTTCTGAGGGAGTTTGATTGGCTGGGTCTATTCTTGTTTCTTGCCGGATGTACACTTTTCATCATTGGTGTGAGTTGGGGCGGTTCCATGGCTCCCTGGGTCTCTGCGACGGTGCTCGCCCCTATCATTATCGGCCTTTTGACTCTGATCGGACTGGGCTTCTACGAGGCTTACTACACTCTTACGGCGCCGCTGTTTCCGCCTCGTCTCTTTAGAACTTTGCGGCATTTTACGGTTCCCATGCTGGTCATGGCAATCGGAGGCATGCAGTACTATTCGAACGCAACACTTTGGCCCCGTCTATCGCAGTTAATCTACGCTGGGGATGAAATTTCCAAGGGCCTATACGCCGAAGTACTTCCCCTGGGTACCATCATTGGCGGTATCATTGTAACCTTCAGCAAGTATATTGGTCACCAACGCTGGGTCATCATGTTCGCCGTCGCTTTGCAGACTGCTTGTGTCGGCGCCATGTCCACGTCCACAATGGATAATCCCGCCAAATCGATCGTCCTGACCGTCATCATATCGACATGCACATCGGTCAATCTCCTCAACGGTATGGTTCTGGTTGGATTCGGTATCGTGTATCAAGAGGACATCGGTACCGCGGCTGGTCTAGCAGGCACTTCGCGTCTCCTTGCTGGGGCAGTCGCTACTGCCATCTTTGGAAACGTAACCAACAACAAATACGGGGAAGCGTTGCCTGAGCGTATTAGATCAAATCTCGCTCCATTCGATCTCTCTTCCTCGGTTATCACCCAACTCATCGCCGCCGCGAGGGCAAACACTGCTGCAGCTTATGCAGCCATTCCAGATATCACACCTGTCATTCAGAATGCAGCCAGTTTGGGAAACAGACAAGCATATCTGGAGGGCGCGCATCTTTCCTATCTAGTTGCACTGGCGTTCGGGTTGTTAGGTGTCGTGGCAGCTTTCTTCATCCCAAGTGTCGACAAGAGAAAGTACACCAACAAGACGGTCGCGATTCAGGAACATGACCGGAAAAGGTTGCGGGGCAGGAAGGTGGCGGAAGCAGGCGGTGCGTAGTTCGTCAAGTTTGTGAATAGAATTCCAGATGACCTCGGAAATGTGAAATGTCACTAATCAGCACCGCGGCCTCGGCCGAAGAGCTTTGCGCTCTTTCAACCTTGTCTGTCTAGAGTCCACATGCTGACTAGATTGAATGCCTGGAGTGACAACGCCAAAGTTTCGGAGGAAATATTCGGCTGTGTCTCGGTAGGCGTTGTTGCATACCCCGCGTTTCGGTAGATCCACATCCCTACCTCATGCATGGCAAACGGGGTAAGCTTCTCTCTCCCAACCGCAGGTTGCTTCCGAATGCGTGCATACGGCACTATTGAAGGATTCGTAATTATTCTAAAGGAAAGGGAGACGTCAGCTTATCGACGCCTAGAATATACAAACAAACAGTATTTGGTCAGCCACAATCCAGTTGCAGCTCTGAAAGTTCAGGGGAAGCAACAAGATCATAATTCTTGGATTGCCAGCGCCTGCAACTAAAAATCGCCGTCTGAATCGTGTTGTTTGCGCTCAGTCATTGAGATTTGCATTGAAGGGGCTACGTTCCGCCTGTCAGCCTGGTCTAGCCTGGTCTAGCATCATCAGTCACTAGTATAGACACTTGTTGGTATCTATCGTATACAAAATTCCCTTCGCCAGGTTTCAACAGTTATTGACTCGGCCGAGTCGCTTCCATAGTGTGAACAGTCAACAGCGACTACCTGGTAGAAGGAAGACCCAAGATCCTAGACTCAAGACCCAAGACCCAAGACTCAAGACCCAAGACCCAAGACCTGACACTCCGCTGTCTAGTTTCGGACGAGTCATGCCCCGAGAGTCTGGGGAGGTGGGGTGAGCTGTTCAAGACGGAATAGCACCTGAATGACCATAATTCCATTTGGGGTCTTGGAGTCGCGTTCTTGAGTCAGTTCAGTTTGGTATGTCAGATGTGATGTCGTCATGTCCGAGGTAGAGGACCCCACGTCTCGGACGAGGAGATTGCGTGGACTTTTCCGGTGGTATTTTACTTTCCTATTTTCCTTGTCCCCAATGTATTTAAGGAATCCCCATTTCAATTTCACTAGTACTGTCTCTCTCATTTCAGCAGAAAGTATCGAAGCCGCAAGCAACCATGACAGCTGTACTCGCTCCTCCCCATGTAATCACAAACGGTACAACGTCCAGCGGAAATAGCGTCGAAACACATCAGGAATATGACGTGCTAATCATAGGTGCCGGTTTCTCTGGCATCAGCGCACTGCATCGTCTGCGTAAAGATGGGTTGAAAGCCCACATCTTCGAAGCAGGTATGTCTTCGCCATCTCCCCTGAACCAATATCATTGAAACGAGGCTCAATGCTTATGATGAATCCAGGTGCCGATTTCGGCGGGGTATGGTACTGGAACAGGTATCCAGGCGCCCGCGTCGATAGCGAAATGCCCTTTTACCAACTCAACATACCCGAAGTATACGACACATGGACCTTCTCGCAGCGTTTCCCAGACCACAATGAACTGCGCCGTTACATGGCACATATCGACAAGACGCTAGATCTACGAAAAGACACTTCCTTCAACACAAAGGTCACAGGCTGTACATGGGACAAAGCCGCTGCTAAATGGACCATTCAGACTTTAACTGGCGTAACAGCAAGCGGTCGATGGCTGATCTTAGCAACGGGACTCTTGCACAAAACGCACCTACCGTTGTGGCCAGGCAAAGAGGGGTACAAAGGCGTGATACGGCATTCCGGCGACTGGCCAGAAGAAACAAGTGTCAAAGGGAAGAAAGTCGCCGTAATAGGTGCTGGCGCGACATCAGTCCAAATCGTTCAGGAACTCGGGAAAGAAGCAGCCAAGCTAACTCTACTCATGCGCCGACCGTCTTACTGTCTCCCCATGGGCCAGCGCACGTGGACAGAAGAAGAGCAGAAAGCCTGGCGCGCATACTATCCTGCTCTCTTCGCCGCGGGGCGCGATTCCGCAGTCGGCTTCCCCGTTCCACGCCTCGATTTACGCGTGCAAGACGTGTCGGCCGCGGAACGCGAAGCATGGTTTGAGAGGAATTGGGAGGCCGGTGGATTCCAATTCCTCCTCCGCAATTACAACAATGTTGTCGTGGATCCCGAGGCGAATCAAATCGTCTATGACTTTTGGAAAAAGAAGGTCCGGCAGCGGCTCACGGATGGCGCGAAAGCGGCGCTCATGGCGCCGGACAAGATGCCGTATTACTTCAGCACGAAGCGGAGTCCGCTCGAACACGATTATTATGACGTGCTCAATCAGGATAATGTGGAAGTTGTGGACTTGAATGTCCATCCCATTGAGTCTTTCACGGAGCGTGGACTGCAGCTTGGAAATGAAGAGCAGGATAGAGAGTTTGATTATGTTGTTTGTGCAACGGGATTTGATTCTTTCACGGGCTCGCTGACGAACATGGGGCTCAAGTCGAAGGATGGTGTCGATATCAAGGACGTTTGGAGTAATGGTGTGCGTACATACTTGGGTATGATGATGCATGGGTTCCCCAACGCGTTCATGGTTTACTCGCCCCAGGCGCCTACTGCGCTTTCCAACGGCCCGACTATTATCGAGTGCCAATGCGATTTCGTTTGCGATACGATCAAGAGCTTGATCAGTCAGGGCAGAGCAGTTATTGAGCCGACGAGACAAGCGGAGGAGAAGTGGAAGGCGGGGATGGACGCTATGATCAAGCATACGCTGTTTCCTTTTACGAATTCTTGGTGGAATACGTCTAATATACCGGGGAAGAAGGCGGAGAATCAGTCATATATGCTGGGGATTGATAGCTATGAGAAGGAGTGCAGGGAGACGATGAATGGGTGGAAAGGATTTGATGTTGCGGGGGTAGATTCGGCAAGACTGTAGCTTGCGTGATTGTTCGAGATTCCATTCGTTCTTATAGCCGAAAATCGCAGATAACGCCTTGAAATGCTGTAATGACCAGAACGCCGCCCGAGAAATGGGTAAAACACTTTTTACAACGCTTCGAGTTCGAAATCGTCCAGCTTGTCGCGGTACTTCATGATGTTTCGCTTGATCTTGGAGGAGTCGACCCATGTAACAAAGTCCTCCATGTTCCTGGTGACAAGGTAGGCGGGATCGGTGATGACGTCTGTTCCCACTCGGACGTGGCCTTGCTCGATGAGGGTAGTAGCGGCTTGGATGTGATCGGACATGCGCAAGCGTGTCATGACGACTGGCAGCCTCCTCCGTGCGAATGCAGATACGGTGACCTTGTGCTCAATGTCGGACAGCTTTCCCTTGCCACCACCGCCAGTTCCGAGTATGCCCATGTCCCAGAGTTTCTCGAGCATCAGATCTTCTTGCTTCCGCCTGAAAGGATCGGATGGATCGAGGGCGGCGATTTTGTGAGCGAGCTGTCGCAATGATCCAGCGAGCTGGTTGTACTTTCGGTAGTCGTCGCGCCCTTGGATGGCGTAGCGGCGCATTACCGCTGCTTCTCTGTGACTGTACAGATTTAGCGCTTATACTCCCTCGTAATGACAGATTCTACTCACTCATTGTCGCTTTTGTATGTGTTGAAGTCGACCTAGAAGCGCTGTTAGCATCTTTACTACTTATCGCCGCATATTTGAAATTCGCGCAGGGGCCATAAACCTTCTTCAAGAGCTTCTGCTCATGATGCTTTAGTTTGCGCACCATATTTGCGGTGTTGACGTGGTGGGGAGAGGGTCGTCGGTGGTCGCGCGCTGGATGGCGTCTCTCGGAAAATGTTGCGCTGAAGCCGAAGATCCAAAGATTTGTCTGACTGGGCAGGGATTATGCGGGCACTAGCAGCTAGCGCGCCTCTGGATGCCCCTCCAATGACGGCGGGGTGCATCCAAATTTCCTCGAACACCTAAGAGTCAAGAGTCAAGAGTCAAGAGTCAAACATTACCTTTTATCGATCAGACATATTGTTTCGCCATGCCGACCGTTCATTTACTCGACTATGTTGCTGGCAACGTGCGCTCTCTGGTTAATGCTATTGAGAAAGTCGGCTATACAGTAGAATGGGTCAAGACGCCCGCCGATGTTCCCGCCGCAGAGGTACCGCGACCCTCTCACCAACAATCGCACACCAATTGACAAGTGCTGATATAGTATCGCACATAGAAACTCATCATTCCTGGCGTCGGCCACTTCGGCCACTGTCTCTCACAGTTAGAGAAGGCCGGCTACAGTGAGCCGATTCGCGAACATATCAAAGCTGGAAAGCCGTTTATGGGAATATGCGTCGGCATACAGACGCTGTTTGAAGGTTCAGAAGAAGATGCGCAAGTAAAAGGCTTAGGTGTTATCCCAGGTCAACTGCGCAAATTCCAGGATACCGACAAGAGCGTTCCGCACATTGGATGGAACAGCGCCAACACGTCGCGCACAGGCGAGGTCACAGACGAATCGCTATACGGACTCCGACCGACGTCCAAATACTACTATGTTCACTCATACGCCGCTCTATACGAACCGGGCAAATTAGAGAAGGAAGGATGGACGGTCGCAACCGCGCGGTATGGCGACGAAGAGTTTATTGGTGCAGTAGCCAAGGACAACATCTTCGCCACTCAGTTCCATCCCGAGAAGAGTGGCGCTGCAGGACTACGCGTTCTCAAGGCATTCCTCGAGGGAAAAAAGACACAGAAGCTCCCCGAGACGCCATCAGCTGTTGACACCAAAGAAGGCCTAACACGACGAGTCATCGCCTGTCTCGACGTAAGGACCAACGACCAGGGCGATCTCGTAGTAACAAAGGGCGACCAATACGACGTCAGGGAGAAAGAAGGCGCGGGAAATGACGTGCGGAACCTGGGAAAGCCTGTCGAGATGGCCAAGAAGTACTACGAGCAAGGTGCCGACGAAGTCACCTTCCTCAACATCACATCTTTCCGCAACTGCCCGGTCGCCGATACCCCCATGCTCGAGATCCTGCGCCGAACAAGCGAGACTGTCTTTGTACCTCTCACCATAGGTGGAGGTATACGCGACACCGTCGACACTGACGGCACCAAGATTTCCGCCCTCGACATTGCCACAATGTACTTCAAATCGGGTGCCGACAAAGTCAGTATAGGTTCCGACGCTGTCACAGCAGCTGAGGAGTACTATGCACGGGGTAGCAAACTCGCGGGTACCACTGCGATAGAAACCATCTCCTCGGCGTATGGCAACCAGGCAGTCGTCATCAGTGTCGACCCAAAGCGCGTATACGTTTCTTCACCCGACGCAACACCCCACCACACCATCAAGACCGTTACACCGGGTCCAAACGGCGAGAACTACTGCTGGTACCAATGCACTATCAAGGGCGGACGCGAAGGCCGCGACTTTGACGTCCGGCAACTGGTCCAGGCTGTGGAAGTCATGGGTGCGGGAGAGATTCTCCTCAACTGCATAGACAAGGATGGAAGCAACAGTGGCTTCGACACGGAGTTGATCAATGACGTCAAGGCCGCCATCAAGATTCCCGTCATTGCTAGCAGTGGAGCAGGACACCCGGGACATTTTGAAGAAGTGTTTGCGCAGACAAAGACGGATGCTGCACTCGGCGCTGGAATGGTAAGTTTAGATCATTTTGGAGTTTCTGTTACAATTACTAACATGAAGAACAGTTTCACAGGGGCGAGTACACAGTCAAGCAGGTCAAAGACCACTTGCAAGAAAAGGGCCAAGTTGTGCGTCCATTCGAGGATGCTATATAGCCGCCCTAAAACAGCAACTAGAATCCCATATCAGACATTCAAGACGTCATCTCAACATTTTGGCATCGCATCATTAACACATCCTCTATTACAGCGAGTGTTTTCGACACAACGGAGCTTCTATATCACCGCCACCGAAAACACTTAACATATCTACACAGATGGATACACAGATGGATACAGAGAGGGAAAGAAGTGGGGTGTTCGTCTGCCAATAAACTCGCGCGTGAACCCATTCCCATCTCCCAACACCCAAAGTTTTGCTTGGATATGCAGTTTGTATATTTTTACAACATGTATTTTGCACATGATCTCCCCTCTCCCAGTGCCTTCCAAAAGCAGAGCACCACGTGACTAAAGCGTAAGGGCATGTACCTACGCATACGTCCAGCTCAGAAAGTAAAATGAAAATCTAATAAGAGAAGAGATTCTTTTGTTTTCTGTCACTTCATTTCCTCCTCTTCATGACCTTGGTGCACATCTCCACCAAGCCGTCTTTAGCTTCTGATTCGGGGAAGAAAGAAATAGCCTCGATGGCTTTATCGACGTATTCCTGGGCCAGAGCGCGCGTCTGCTCGAGACCTGAGCTTTGGGATACGATTTCGCGGGCCTAAATTTCACACTCATATTAGCTCATCACTCATCCTTACTTGATAGTTTCCGTAATTCGGTAGGGGGAATCTTCTTACCTGTTGCACATCGCCTTGCTGAGAAAACTTCCTGCCAACTAGCTTCCCCAAACTCTTGTCTTCTTTCCACGCAAACAAAAGCGGCGCAGTCGCGAGTCCAAGCTCCAAGTCTGCACCAGCGGGTTTTCCAAGTTCCGCCTCGCTGACAGTGTAGTCCAGCATATCGTCCACAAGCTGGAAAGCCAGACCGAGGTTCTTGCCATACAGATACGCGGCCTCGACGACCTCTGGTGTTGATCCACCGAGGATAGCAGCAGCGCGACAACTTTTTGAGATTAGGGAAGCGGATTTGAGATACGTCTTTTGCAAATAGTACGACACGGTATCTTCAGTCCACACGGGGTTCTTCTCGTCGCGCGCTGTGTTCTTGAGCTGCATGAACTCGCCCTCGACCAAGTTCGCAATGACGGTTGCGAGCAGTTCCGTGACTTCTGGGTCACGCAACCGCGCGAGCGCTACAGAGGCTCGGCCTAGGAGAAAGTCACCGGCGAGGACGGCCATTTTGTTTCCGAATTCAATGTTTGCGCTGGGGGCGGCGCGGCGGGAGACGGAGTGGTCGATGACATCGTCATGAAGCAGACTAGCCGTGTGGATGAGTTCGGTGATCTCGGCCAGCCGGCGTTGCGAAGGGAGGATGTCGCTGTCTTCGGGGGTATAGGCCGAGTCGTGTCGTATGCTGCTGATAGGGCTGGTGTCTGGGTTCTCGTCTGCGAGAATGCTCGGCTTCGTTATGCTAATATCTGCGCTTTGACTGCCAATTCCCATACCGCCTCTTGAAACATTTCTCTGGGGTGTGAGTGCCGTTGCCCTGCTCATCAACAAGACTAGCATCGGCCGTACGTATTTTCCCTCACTTTGTGTGTAATACTTGGCTACAGTGTCCAGCGTGGGGTGTCCAGAGCCGAGCAATTGCCGTATGTTTCCTGTGAGAAACTTCATTTCTCGTGCTACGGTTTGGAAGGGATCCATCTTTATCGGCGCATCTGGCGGCGGCGTCGACCGAATGTGCTGCGCTACGTTCACGGCGGCGGCCCACGACGACTGGTCTCGCCGCCGCGAGGGATGGTATAGACTTGGGACTGCATTTCGGCTTTGTATGGAGCGGGGGAGAGCGGCACTACGGTGCGGACATATCGAGCGGCGGGTTGCGGAAGAGAATGAGGAAGTTTGCTGTCGCGCGATGGACGTCGCGAGCCGGCGTGTTCGGCTCGTCATCGAAGAGGTGTTTTGCTCGAGTTCAGGCCAGGGAATGGCGGATGCCAGGTGCAATTGAGGGAGTCTATCAGGGTCCTGGGGCAGACGAGGAAAGTGGGCGGTTGGTGGGCTGGCTAGTTGGAGTTGGCGCACAATTGGAGTTCGCCTGCGAGCTATCGCCTAGATTTGTTAAGATCAAAATATCCATGACGTTCGGAACGCTAGCTTCCCTAGGGTCGCCGCTGATCCCTGTCGTGTTGACGATACCACGCGTGCCTGGCTGAGTGACGGCATTCTGCCTTCTCTTTACAATACAGTAGCATTCAGAAATGGTGCTCCTTACCATGACTCCCGGCATAGTCCGGGCTGTCGCCAAAGCCGAAGAATCGTCGCCCGCCGAACATGCAAGCCTACAACTCGTCGACGAGCCCACGCTTGCAGACCCCAAAGAAGGGAATCCCATCTCGCACAGCCAATTAATCAACCTGTCAAAACTGCTGAAGAAGCTTCCCGCCGACCAAGACTCTATACAAGATTCCGAAGAACCCATACCGAGAACTCTAGCCTCCCTTCTCGCGAATACAGCCCTCTACACCCCGCCCCCACCGCCAAAGCCAACCAAGACACGCGAATATGAAGCCCTAATGTCCCGCCTGCGCGCCGAACAAGAAGCCCTCTCCTACGAGCGAATGCTGCATCCACCACCCACCCGCGAAACATTCTCACAGCGCTTCCCTCGCGCCCCAGAGCCCTTCAGTATCGGGGCTACCCAAACGACCAGCGAAGAGGACGATTTATCCTACGAGGAAGTGCACCGCCAGATTATCTTGATCATAAATATACTCATCTCTATCGTCTGCGTTGCCGTTTTCATATGGGTGGCCGCGCGGCACTGGAGTGTAGGGTCGAGACTGGGGTTGAGCATGGGAGGGTCATTCGGTATAGCTGTCGCAGAGGTAGCAGTGTACAGTGGCTACGTGCGAAAGGTCAAAGAAGCCAAGAGGCTCGAGAAGAAGAAGCCTGAGATCAAGGAGATTGTTAAGACATGGGTTCTGGGTGAGGATGATGACGGGGCAGAAGCAACCGGGTGGAAGGAGAAAGAAGGCGATGGCATCAGGTTCAGAAAGGGCAAGCACCGCTGAAATACTGTTTTGGATTAACGCCGCCCATGCTAAAAGCTTGCCATACAAAAATTATCAGTGTTCCAAGGAGACGCCAACAATGCAGCTTGTAACCACCCACGCTGAACCATAACTCATCAAGCATTAGAAACCGACGCCCACGTCCCCAGTACTCTTATCGACTTGCCTACTTCTTATCCTTTCTCCTTCCCGCGACGCCGCCAGCGAACCTTCCCAGATTACTCAGACTAGACCTTGGTTTGTGTCCCGGTGCTGGTCCTGGCGCCGTAGGCGCAGGGGGTGGCCTCATCGCACCTGCAGGACTTCCAGGCCTCAATCCAGCCACACTCTTCGGTGGCGCAGGAGTTGTTGGAACCGTCGGGCCCATCTTCTCTTGGACCTCCTCCTCTTCGCCCATGCTAGCCATTCTCTGACTGCGCCTCGCCTTCTCTTGCGTCTGCTTGAATCGATCAAGCAACTCGTTCCACTTCATAGTCCCACCAGCGTCCGGTCCACTCAACCCGTCCCGCGGCTTCAACCTGCCCGGACGTTCGAAACTTGACACGTTGGGACTGCTGGAAGAGGTAATCCCGCTACTGCTACTACTGTTCGTGCCAACTTCTGAGCTTTTTTGTCGCAAGTGGTTTAGGGTAGGAGAGGAGGAAGGGTGGACGTACGTCGAGCTGCTGCGCTGCGGCGCAATGTGCAGGTAGCCGATGGCCGAGACGCTGTTGAGCCGGTTCTTAAGCGCGGCGAAAGCAGAAGACTGGGGAAGCAGCATGAGCAGTCCATACATGCACTTATACAAGTGCGGATAGCGTTCAGGCTCGAGGAGTTGCATGCGGAGATCTACAAGATTTTCGTCAATGACGTTGCGAGACTGGAAAGTTTCAGGCGCCTTACAGGTAAAGACAGGGGACTCGAGGAGCTGAACGAGCTTATCGATCTGAATAAGCATGTTGACCGTCATCTCCAAGTCGGCGCTGAGAAGGTTAATGGGGACACCTAGCAGCTGAAAACAACGATACATACAATACTTGAAGTAAATGATATGCCTGTTCGTAAGCTTGAGCAAGAAGGCAAAGTGAAAAGGTAGCCACGGCATTGTGACACCAGGCCTTGAAAAGAATGACAAAAAATGATTGACCGTCCTTGTTGTCGAGGTTTCTAAGACGTCTCCGTAGGTCTGCAAGTTCCGGCGCAGTAATGAGGTTGTTGTTCAGGTTCTGGACCATGATGCTTGCAAATTCAACGTCTTCGTCCTTGGCCAGGCAATCAGCCATGGTACGATAGATGCGCTCAGCGCTGAGGGTAAGACATAATTGTCGAATGATGAGGTTGCCGCGCGTCTCCAGCAATCTACGATCAGTACAGAACAGCTTCAGCAGGTTGACCATGAAGGAAGTGAAGTATGTATCGTCGCTGTGCAGGGATATTTGGGACAGTAGAAGCAAGTCGCGGGTAACGACCGCATCTGAAGGATCAGAGAGCGTCTTGAGCAGCGCGGGGAAGGTTCCGTCGTCCACTGTGAGTATCTGCATAGCTGTTAGCTTTGTCCGGATTCGGCTCCGTGCGCACTCACTCTGCCAGGCGCCATCCTGTGCAGCATTATCAACCATGCTATAGCTGCGACTCGCGTGGCTTCGTGTTCGTTCAAGAACTGCAATGTCAATGCGCTAACAGCAGCTTGATAATCCAGCTCTGGTATTGGGCGGGGAGATGGACCACGTTCTTCTGCGGGTGTTGGAGACCGTGTACCCTTGCCATCCGGTGATTCAGCTTTGTTTGCTTGGTCACGAATCACGGCCTTGAGCAATCGGCCTGATAGATTAGAATCTCGCCGCTGTGTTCCAGTGAGCTCTTTACCAAGCTCAGATAGGGAAGGCGGTAACTGAATCTGTCCGCTTGCAGCACCATCGCGGGGCCGGTTGTCGTCAGATAACGATAGGATGTAATCCATGAGCGAGGCGTTGACCTTGACCGCCGCCTTACGAACGGTATCGACCTCGTGCGACATCCTGGGCAGGACATGCGACAGGAGGCTTGGAACGAACGGCATGATGTCCTCGGGGCAAATGTCGAAGAAGTTGTCGATCCAACGAAGCGCTGTCAGTAGTATCTCCGTTTGCTCCTCTTCGGAGTCTATCAAAATTAGCATGATTGACACCGGAGTACTATGATTGAGTCTTACCAGATGGAGGGACGAGAAAGTCGACCAGTATCTCGAGAATCTTGGGGTGGTCGACGTGTACATCCTGGCCGGGTATCCAGTTGCCGTCCCCGTTGACAGACTTGCCGCTATCCCCGGAAACAGATATGCTTTCCCCGCTGCCATCGCCTTTGCCGTCAATCGAGTCCTGCGGCTCGAGGGGTGTGATGTCGGTCACCTCGCTTCCGCTACGGATGCTATCCGCAGAGTGCCTACGCTCGTCTTTGTCGTTGCTTCTCTTGCTATCCGCTAAGCCCTTTTTGATACGCGCAATCTTCTTGATCTCGCCCAGGAACCTATCCAACGCCGCCTGTGTCATGGTGTATACATCCTGGTTGGAGTCGCTCAAGAATTTGAAGAGCCCGCCGAGGAAGCGCGGCAGATGTGCGATAAGTTCAAGATCGGGTATGGAATCCAGTAGCGTTATCCATGCGACTAGGAAGGATCGGGTGAAGGGGTTGATGACGTTTATCCGCTCTTCGAGGAGGGGCAGGAATCGTTCGAGGCTAAACGCGTACGGATGGGGTTCGTCTTCAGGGTCCTGCTGCTCGGGCGTGGTGTGTAGTACAGAGACGTAGCTAGCAGCCGATTCAGAGACAATGTCCTTTATGAGGCGGTCCAGCAGTTCAGCGCCGTTCTTAACAGACAGCTCCGAATCCGCGGCCATCTGGTCAGTCCGGGCCATGTTAGCCTTGTCTTCATGCGTGACGTGGTTCCTCATGGGTGTGCCCTTCTTACCTTGCAGAGAGCATCGAAGACTTGGTTGAAGTAGACGAGTATCTCGCCCTTTGCAACCTTTGCGATGTTGTACATGCTCTCGCACGCGTAGTACCTAACACGCGCATCTTGGTCGCCGAAACACGCGAGGACGGGGGGGACGATTTCCTCCAGATAGCGGGCGACTTCAGGCCCCAAGGCTATTGAGGCGGCGGCCAACCCTATGAGGCCGCCATTGCGGGCGTGGGGCTGGTGGACGGCGTAGGCATACTCGTGGCAGAGCTGGTGCACGATCCTTGCTATCCTGTCGTGGTCCTGGGCAGCGAGCGCATCTCGAATGAGACCCTCAAGCTCGAGTGCTCCGCTCTTACGCTTGTCGTAGAGCTTGTCATTGAGGGCTTTGGTGATATTGATATCCATGGCTGCGGAATCGGCGGCGGCGGTTGTTGCAGGACAAGTCTACATAGTACAGTGGCCCGCGTATCGCATGCTGCAGTTCGGGCGGGGATGGCGCCGGCGGGATCGTGAGTTATGGTGCGTGCAGGCAAGCTCCATTCACCTGCAGCCGCTTGGTGTTTCCTCCCCAGCGCCCTCTGCAGTCGGAGCCACGCGAGTCGGGGTCGGCACGTCATCGTACAGAAGCGCCCGCATCCCTGCGCCAACTCTGAACAACCCGCGATAAACGAGACTTTGCCAAAAGCAACCTTTCACTCGACGAACCCCTGATGGAATCATGTTGGGAAGACGACGCGTTGCTTGTTTTCACAGCCTCAATTATCATGACGACTGACAGCCTCTCTTGCCGCTAAACGTGCTAGTCTATTGGACTCTGGTCAGGCCCGGTCGCTCTGACCAACACAATACGTCGCCGCCTCACATCACTCCCCCCGGGTTCACCTGCACCGGTCAGGTGCGACAAAGCCGTCCATGGAGAAGTTTAAGAATAAGTTTCTGAACCCTCACCGTCGCTCTCGACGCGAAGAAGAGATGGAAAAATTAAGGGAGCCCAAGGTATCCACCATCGCAACAGGGGGCTTCAAGCACTGGGCCGTGGCCTTGTAAGTCACGACCGATCTTCGCGTGGCAAGGGCTAACAGTCGCAGCATTGTCTGCAACTTCAATGTCGACATAGGGTAGGTACAGCAAGCAAGCACATATGTTAAGCATATCATGTTGAAACCTCACATAGTCCAGAAATCGAGATTCTATATCCGCCAGATGTCCCGTTTTCGACGGCCGACTTGAGCGCAATATGTTTCAACAGGTACTGCATACCCGTCCGAAATTTGCGATTTCCATCTAATCTGCATTCAGCTTTCCTGAGCAACAAAACACTGAGACTGCCGAGGATCTTTCTTACGACTTTGCTATCACCAACAATTCGCCGGACATTCAACTAAGTTCGCCAAATGCTCCTCATGGCAGCGCAGTCACCTTCTACGGCTCTTGCATCTTCCGCCAGGAGTTTGACGATACCATGAAGCGGAGTTTCAACCAAAGAGCCCTAGTCATGATTTCACACCACAACTTCACGTCCTTTAGCCATCGCATCTTACAAAAGATGACAGAATCAGGCCACCTTAGCGATCCAACAACTTTGGAGGCAGCGTATACGCAAATGAACACATGGATGCCGCCATCCCTAGGACGCCATGACCTGCCCTTCATGGGAAGCTTGTTGACGCTGGACATTGCACCACATCGGGCCTTCCCCCTCCAAGGCCTTGCGGGGCCTACGCCTTTGATCTCCGATACGCCCTTCTCTATCTATGCGTACGAGCCCATCGGATCATGGGACAACACCATGCATTACATGCCCTGCATCACCGATCTGTACGTGCTCTACGAAAAGTTAATACTGTGCGAAAGCGTTATCGTTATCGCAAAATCCCCGCAACTAGCGAGTGAGGCTGTCTCTTCGCTTGTCGATCTCATATGTCCGGTTCCGTATGCTGGTGTGGTCAAACCATACATGACCATGCAGGCGAACTTCAAAAGTATAGGAATCGATGGTGGTACACCGACTGCCTTCATCGTCGGCATCACCAATCCTTTTCTACTGAAGCGCATCATCGCCGCTGCCGAAGCTAGCCACAAGGCACGCCCGCATATACTGTACCTACAGAATTTCGACGGTCCTGTACCGACGCGTCGTCACCACTCGCTCCACCACAAGTCAAGTCGGAACGCACTACTCGATCTCCCGGGCGGCGGTATTGAGGTTCACACTCCACCGAAGCGCTTCCTCAAATCAGATCCGACTGTGGTGTCGCAGATCGAAACTCTACTCAAGCTCGGTGATCAGACGCGCGAACTTGGACCCATCATACGCCGGCATTTCGCAGAGCTCACCGCGCAGTTCATCGCGCCTATCAACCGTTATCTCGCAACGTCCAGCATCGTAACACCAGGGGGCAACAATAGGTATGCCAGTTTCCAGGTACGAGACTTTCTAAGCAGCGTAAGCAAATATGGTACCAGCGTCAAGTTCCGCGGAAATGGGCCGATTCAGCGACATCGTGCAAGAGACGGTCTTTATGAGACATTTTGCAATTCGCCAAATTTCTACTCGTGGCTAGAAATGAAGATATCATTGGAGAATGAAGCATCGGCGGGAATGCTCAATGCGCCTGTTGCATCTTCAGCTGCAGGAAACTAAGAGGAGATGAACTGGTCAAGACGACCGACGCGACCAAAGCACTGCACCTGGGGCGCAGCTCACTCCAACGCCTTCCACCCCGCACATCAACCTGAGGCTTGCTCTGTTTTCGAATACACAGGATCCCGTCTCCAGTGTTATTAGGGAGCGTTCGTTTTCTGAGACGTATTTTTTGAGCGAGGATTTGCGACTGTCATGAATGTACAACAGGAGTTCATATACCCTATCATGTGCCTGATTTTGAAGGACAGGCGTCTAATAGAATGTGGTCGTATGTACTGAACCCGAATTTCGAGTTTCAGCATATACATGATTACTCCGTCAGTTTTACCTAGTTAGAATGATACCATTGAATTTCGGCAGTTTATTGCTCCTACGGGCTTCTCCTACAATGATGTTCTACCTCTTTCGGCCTAGCGTCTCCCCCGCTTTCGGGGCAACTTCACAAAATTGCTTTCCCTTGTACCACCACAACGAGAACGGCACACGATTGTGACATCCCGCAACGAGTGAAGAAATGGAGTTCAAGAAGATCCAAGAAATCGAGCTGCCGGCGGCTTTCGACGCGCACGTGCATTTGCGCGATGGCGAGATGTCGCAGCTTGTCACGCCTACTATTCGCAAGGGTGGTGTGAATACGGTGTATGTTATGGTGAGTCTGAACTGTCGCTTCTCGTTGCACGCACGTTGCCATCTCCAAGCCTCGTCTTCTCGTTGTTCTCTTCTTTCCGTCGTTTCTGACATTTATTATCTCTTCTTGTGTTCCATTCCATCTCAAACATCATCTGTGCAAACTAGAAATTGTTGGAATCGGGATATGAAAGTGTAAATTTTGACGTTTATCAGCCGAACCTCGTTCCACCCATCACCTCAGTGCAGCAATGTCTCGAGTACCGCGACCGACTAAAGGCCATCGAGCCAAACGTCGAATATCTCATGTCACTGTACCTGCACGAGGACATTACGCCTGAAGTTATTAGGGAAGCCAAAAAGGCCGGCATCACGGGTGTAAAGTCGTACCCAGCTGGCGTTACCACGGTAAGTGAACTCAGCCCCACTATCACCGCAATCAGTTTCCATCTGAAAGACGAGACGTAAACATCATGGAAATGAAGAAGAAAAACATGATTAATCAAAGACCACACAAACCAGAACTCCTCCTCCGGCGTCCTAGACTACGAAACCTTCTATCCCGTCTTCGCGGAGATGGAAAAGCAAAACATGGTCCTAAACCTGCACGGCGAAGTCCCCTCAACACCATCTCACGCACCTCCCCCCTCCAACAACACCACTACCACGGCCCCAACCCCCGACGGCAGCAGCAGCAGCAACCTGCAATCCACCTCGGCAATCACAATCCTAAACGCCGAACCAGCATTCCTCCCCACCCTGCTTTCCCTGCACCAGCGCTTCCCCAACCTCCGCATCATCCTCGAGCACTGCAGCACAGCCCTCGCACTAGCCACAGTGCTATCCTGTGGCCCCTCGGTCGCAGGTACCATCACAGCGCACCACCTCTCTCTCATCATCGACGACTGGGCCGGCGACCCGTACTGTTTCTGCAAGCCAGTGGCCAAGACGCCAGAGGATAGGGACGCGCTGATCCGCGCTGTGGTGCAAAGCAAAGGGCGCTTCTTTCTTGGTACGGATTCCGCGCCGCATCCGAGGGATAAGAAGAGAGGCGAGGATAAAGTTGCTGCGGGAGTTTTTACCCAGCCGTATGCGTTGGGATATGTGCTTGATGCGTTGGAGATGGGGGTTAAGAGGGGGGTTATCAAGGAGGAAGATGTTACGCAGGAGGGACTTGAGGGCTTCTTTGGCGGGTGGGGGAGAAAGTTTTATCAGGTTGGGGATGGCAAGGGGGAGAGGGTTTTGTTGCGGAAGGGGAAAGAGACAGTTGTCGATGTGCTGGCGAAGGAGGGGAATAAGATGGAGGTTGTACCGTTTAGGAGGGGGGAGCAGACGTGGAGTGTCGAGTGGAAGTAGAGAAATAGGGACCGCAATTTAGATGGGCGGGATACTAGCTCGATATTCTGAGCGTCTCCACGGTCGTAGAAAGTACAAAAGCATTGTAGATCATGCATTTCCCCCTGTGCACTCGGTGCGTCGTAACAAGAAAACTATAGCTCATCAAAATAGTCCACGAGCTACCCACGTTACTCACAACCTAGGCTCAGATTCCGCGCCCAAATCCATGACGCCATCAATCACGGTCTCGCTGCTCTACTTCAACCCTCTTATTCCAATTTTTTGGAACATACTCTATAGACAACCCTGAATGCCGCGTAAAGCGTGTTTTCGTCGAGCTTGTTGAGCTCTGCCGACTATTGCTTCCAGAAGACGTAGATGTCACATCATGTTCTGAATCGCCAATTATTGGAGAGATCATCTCTGGTGTCTCACTGATTCAGGCATGCGTCCTCGGGCGTGATGCAGGACGTCATCCCTTCTCCTTAAGAGGTGCTTCTTCTAGATCTTTTTCCCTGGCGCGTTTTGTAGAGGCTGATTGTAGTGTAGATCCCGGTGACGACTGTATTGACGGCAAGGAGACTTTGCCCATACCACTCGAGAGTCTCCTTGATGGACTTGATGACGAACTGTACTTCACCCCGGGCGGTATAGCGACATGGATAGCGGACCCTCGGCCATCGCTGCTGACAGAATTGGTGTCGCTAACATCTTCAATGAGCGTCCGAGACGTTTCCCGAGTCCAAGTCGCCGTAAACTCAGATTCGTTCTTCTCAATGACCCGAAGTAGCGACAGTCCTATGGAGAAAGCCACCTTTTGGTCAACACCATATCCCACAATTTTGTGTTGCTCTGCCAAATTTCTAATGATTAGCTCGTGATATTCGTAGCCCTGTGCACGTCGCGCCTCCAGAATGATAATGGCTCTTGGCCCCTGCCAATGGAGAGCTGCACCGTTGCGGGCATCTCGGACCATGACTTTCGTCGTGATGGTGGGCATCAGTCCAGTCGCCTTGATCCTCCTATGCGACTTCCCGATCTCTGATTTGACCATTTTCAATGGCTCTGGAATAAGATGCAGCCTTTCGGCGTCTTCGTAACCATAGCTAGGAGGCTATTTCGGGATGTATTCCAAGAGGGCTCGTTCTTTACAAGTTGGAAAAAGAACCAATCGATGATCCGGATACGGGATGCAGGTCTGAATTACCCCATTGCCAATCTCCGGTAATCCAAAGTCGGCAGTTGACGCATTGACATGAGGAAAAGGTGTGGAGTAGTATTCACGCTCAACATAGCGCTGCCCATTGGGCAATTTGCCGAGGCTTTTACCTGGCGTCTCTTGGTAAGGTCTGCTGTGAGTATGCCACTGCTGTGCCATCAGGGTCAGGCCAGGGGCTGCTATTGTGATTATCAGACGGGACCTTTGCTGCACGCTTCCGTAACTCCATGCATCCATGATGTACTGATTGACTTGGTAGCCCATGGACACCAAACATGCCACCACTTGAGAAAGAACGTTTCCATCTTCATGTCCGGTCCTAGTCGACACCATGTTCACCAAATTCTCCAGTATGCCGTACAGAGGTCTGTACAGGTCTACAAAAGAGCAGGACGTACTGATATGGGATGCGTTCTCGAGTGACTTCGCCTTCTTGTAGTCTTGCTGGAGAGCCGAGAACCTGCACAATTGAATTAGCAAATTTGTTGCCTCTGAGAAATTCCAGCATACCTACCTGGGCAAGGAGATCCAGCGGCAATTAATTCAATTTCCCCCACTTGGGAGACGAGCTTCGAACTTTTCCCGTCCAGTGCTATGTTGAGGAAGTCTTCGACGAATCCAAAGTAAAGGCGAAGGTTTTCCGGATTGCTAGTATTTGCTCGATGAGTATGGGTAGCATTAGCACTGAAGTTAACAGCGGTGTGAAATTCAACCGCGCCTACATCTTCAAGACCCCTGTCAAGTGAGCCACCCCCGCTGAATATGCTCAAGCCCCTCAATTTTTTTGACGCAAGCTCAATCAGTACTCTGTTTTATGACGGGCGGTAAAGCCTGGATGAACTCTAGATTTTGTCCGCCGCGGTCTAAGGTCAGACGCATTGAGATGATCCATAGATCCCCTGCTCCCTCTAGATTGTACGGAAAGGGCACTTGTCCGGCCAATAGATCAGACTCCGAGACATGTCGTACGAAACAACGGCGCTGGATTTGCGTAACGTCGACCTCTTCATATTGATTTGTGAGTACGACCTCGTTTGGAGGTATGTTCGATTTATGAGCCTTCTCTGCTAGTGTGGAACAGTCTCTCGCTAGTCGAAATAGGTTCCTTACAAGAACCAATCGCTTAGGCTCATCTATCTTGTAGACGACCACTGGCTCTAACACCTCTTCTTTGTGTAACGATTTCCGCAGATAAATGGTCTCACCGGGACGATAGTTGTCGATAGGTGAGCTGTTTTCTCTTCTGCACATGCAAGTCTTGTGCTCTTCTGTTACACTGACGAACGAGCTTTCCTGCGCAATATATGTCTGTCGGACAAAAAGTCGGTTCGTGCCAACAACAGACGGAGACCAGTCTACATCATATTTGCCCTTGATGTCTGTAGAGAGAAGCTCTCCAGTGCAATTGCAGTTGTCTGAGAGGAAGACTTCGTTGGCAAAAGGATATTTGGCTTTGGATAGGTTGGTTTCATGATGTCGATAGATCCAGAGTACGGCCAATCGTTGAGTCCCATTCTTCAGAGTTTCAGTGTCCTGCACATACGCAAGCCAGTTCCAATTGGTTTCTCGCCAGACTGTCGAGTCTGTCGTATCCGGGACCAATGCTACCACGTCACCAACCCTCACTGGAGACCCTGCGTATTGCTGGCAGTAGGGCAGCCCTGCTACTGAAGTTGGCAGTGGACCTTTCGCAAGCCCAAGCCTCTGCTTCCTAGGCTCTTGTTGTATGTGGACCTTCGTTGTTGGGCGCTTTTTCTGTATCTGCTTCCCAAAATATATGTGCTTAAAGCAAGCATGGACCTCTGGTGCCGCAAGAGTGTAATCAACGATGGGCTCGCGAGGTTCGACAGCTGTCATTCCCTTGGCCATACATTCACTCCATAAAGGCTGGGCGAGTAGCTGCTCATGATTAGGCAGATTGTAGGTTTGGTGAAAGAAGTATTTGATGTACGCGTTTACGGCAACTCGAAAGTCGACCTGGTTCCTAAAGGCCGTATGCCATCGCTCGAAGTCGCGGTTGCGGGCAAAACGTCGCATGAGCCAAAGGTGAAAGTCCGTGCGAAAGCTGTCAAGAGAACGCGGTGATTGCATGTAGTTGATGACATGTTTTCCTATTTTAGCTACCCAAAGGAAAGCATCGTGAAAGCGCTTGTAATGAAGAGAAGGCTCGTTCAGGCGATACCAGATGTCGTACTTAGGGTTGTGAGCTGCCAGCTGTGACTGCACGTACGTGACGACATTGGGGTCCTCTTCGTCTCCGTAACCCTCCACAGAGCTTTCCTGGATTGGTACACCTTGGATATAGTATCTGGCCTTTCCTAGGCGCACGAAGCCGTCAAAGCATAGCTTTTTTGCCGTAGGCACTTCAAGGAAATGCAAGCTCGTCAGCTCGTAAGCCCTCATCTCGCAACGCGGGGATTGGTAAATTTCAAACTCGCGAAGATCAACAACCAGAAGCTTTTCCGGCTTTTGCGTATCGTCGATGGGTACACCATGCGTTTGCCTCTTCCACTTGGATTTCAATTTCCGGGGGGGTTTTACTTCAGGCGTGATCGGAATAGGTGGCTTGTAGTGAGCTGCCTGGCATCGCGCAAAGTCGGCCGATGGTTGCAAACGGTTCGTGGCTGGGTCGCTTTCTGGCACCTACGCCCTTTTCTTCTTCCTCGGTCGTACCACCTTGATGGTATCGCAGCTGTTCAACATTGTGAGTTCGTAAATGTAATGCAATCGGCTTAGTAAAGTGTGGATGTCCCGCGTGCGGGTCTGAATAGGTAGTAAGAATAGAGTGGGCAGGTTGCTACGTCTGTATGAAGTCCAAAATTCTCCCAGCAGAGGAAGGGTGAATGAGGAAGTGAACGTGACTCCTGCGGGTCGCTTTCTTCTCCTTTTGGTGACAGCAAAAGCGCGCGATCAACAAACAACAGGAACGCCAACGTTCAAAGACATGAGCAAACAGCTTTCCTGTACACAAGAATAATTAACAATCGTGTCGCAACTTCATGTCTCGATCAACGGATCTCCGGTGGCTGCGTAGATGCGCGGGTTCGGCGATTGGTGCTGACAACAGACGGTGAGAGAACTTTGGTAGCAGCGCCTCAGCGAGGCAGGCGCACCGGCCACCCGCCCAAGAGGCTGGGTGAGAAGGAGTCACCCATGTTATGTCTCGTAGTCTTCGCGCGGTTGGTATCTGAGATACCGCTACCAGATGAACATTGTTTGCGTGTCGCGATGGAATAAGAAGCTTGAAGGTTGGAAGAGGAACAAAGACGGGAAGGGAAGGCTTAGACTGCCCAGGTGCTCCATCCCGGGCCTGCAGCTGCGTGATTGTTGCACGTGCAAATCGCGAAGTAAAAGAACGGAAGCTAAATGCGGTTGGCGAGCAAGACAGTCACCATGAAGCTGAGTGTAGGATGAATGGACACCTTTACTGTGGCCTTGCTGAGTACTGTGCGTAGGTAAAAGACTGGCAAAGCGGTGAGAGGAGCAATCGCAGGTATCATCATTGGAATTTGCGTCAAACGAGAACGCATGTGAGTATGTAGGTATCTAGGATTGTGTCATGTAATGTACTGTAGGTGGTACCGAGACAGGGACACCGTCTGGTCCATATACCGCTCGAGTAAACGCCGCCCCACGAACGCCTTTTTTTCGCCCCGCATGTCGTGCATGCGCACAAGCATCAACCAGTCATCACGGCCCGTAGCCGGTTAATCGTTATGCGGCGCATAATCCCAGATGTGGCTTGAGTCGTATGTCTCGGTCTCTTCCTTACGTGCTTTCGGATCTTCGCCCCTCTTCTTTGCAGCGTCCCTCAACTCATCAAGCTCGCGATCCATGCCCGAAATCTCCGTCCTGAGTTCATCTATCCTCTTCTTCTCTTCATCAGTGAACCCAGCGTCTTTGCCATCCTTCTTTGCCTCTTCTTCCTTCTTGTTGTACTTGTCGTATTCCGAAAACTTCTCATTGCGCTCATCCTGCTTCTTGAAGTAGTCGTTGAACTTTTGCAGGCCACCGAAACAGATGCCGTAGCCGTCGCAGTAGCAAGTATTCATGGCTGGACAGTGGACTTCGTGACCGGTGAAGATGTAATGCCAGATGTATTCGAAGATGCGACCCGAGAATTGGTCGTCCATGCCGGTTGTCAATAGCCATTTGCGGTAGTGAATGAAGCGCTCGATGGGCACTTCTTGTATGCGCTGTCGCGACACGGCGAATTGCGCGCAGCAGATTCCTGATAGCGAGGGTGGGATAGGTGCGCCGGGGTGGATCTCCTCCCAAATATTCTTGCGCCAGTATATCTCCTCGGGTTTGTGGAAGAAGTCAAAGTCGCCGCCCGGACGGTCCATGTGTATCCAATCTGGGCAGCCTGGATCGTGGTGACAGCGCACGTTCATGTAGCCCATGCGCGCAACACGCTCGTGGTTGAGGCGCTTGATCATCTGCGCCGCGTCGAGGCCGAGGAGCATGTTGTTGTGCCATGCGTGGCGATGGGCGTGCATGAAGATGGACGTGTCGGGGAGGTCATCGTAATTGTCGATAATGTAGGAAAGGTACACCTGGCGACTCTGTTAGCCTGCACATGCGGTTGTGGTAAAAATTGGCGCATACCATGGCCTCACGACCCTTGTTCTTGGGCACCTTGTTCTCAGCATTGGGATTGTCCACCTCGTAGACTACCAAGGGCGCATCGGGAATCTCGGCGGCCATCCAGCTGATGTCTTCCTTCTGCGTCTTGGGTATGACAACCTTGAAGGTATAGTTGCTGCCGGGAGGCTTGCCCTCGCCATCGCTGAAGCGCAACGGCAGGCCAAAGTCGAGGGGATCGCCGCGCAACGATGGGCGATTGCCCTTTGCTGCTGTACCCGAGTTCCATGATGTCAATGACGAGCCAGCGCCGGGAGCGACATGCAGGTACCACCAGATGAGGCCGAGAGCGAGGAAGATGAAGACAAAGGGTATGGCTCTCGGCGGACCGCTAAGCATCTTGACGGCTGGTAACGAGCGCAGGTGTGGTTGTTTTGGTTACATTCACGGCATTGATGGAAATGGAAATGGGGAAGTGGCCGAGACCAGCGGGAAGATCATTGCGCGGTAAACAAGCGCGGAGGGCAGTTGTCGTCAGCAATGCCTGACTTTTGGTGGAGCAGCCCGTACAGTGTTTCGCGTCACTCGCGGTCATCCCTGCGTTCTCACTCTGGAACACGACCTCGACGCAAGCCCTGTATCCACCGCTACTTTTAGCACGTGCTAGCGCTACAGCTTGGCAGGGGAATACGCGCACTTTGCATCTCAATCGCTTCGAATGTCCTATCTGTATACTCATGCTTCATACTACTCCCTCTTCATACCGACTCGGCCAATTCCTCGTAGACCCCATGCTAACAACAGACCCGTGGCACAGCTCAGCGCAAACAAGTACCAAAATGCGGCCCTGAACCCCTCCATCAGCGCTGCAGGGCTCTCCTTTTCAACGTATCGGGAATGTTCCGTGACACTGGACGCGATTACAGCACTGGTCGCTAAACCTACGCTTTTGCCAATCTGTGCTACCGTGTTGAAAACGCCGCCCGCGAGCCCTTGAGTTCGTGCTGGGAATACAGAAGTGATGACGAGGTTCGCCACCGTAAAGAACGCGTCGGCGCCAATTGGGTTGAAGAAGACCGATAGGAATGCGCATGCCCAGTACGACCATTCTGGCTGTATTACGCACATGAGCAACCCCGCAAGAGTAGTGCAGAATATCCCTGCCGTCACCACCCAGTCAGCTCGGACCCTATGCGCGATCAAGCCCATGGCAAGATTGGCGAGTGCTCCTGAAACAGGCCCTGGGAGGAACCGAATCGAAGTTTGGATCGCTGATAGCTTCTGGACGTTCTGAAAAAAGAGCGTGTGGTATGATTCGACCGCGTTGAACACGCCCCAAGTGATGAAGACGCCGATGCAGATGATGCTGAAAATCCGGTTGCGCCAGAGCGAATTCGGGATAATCGCAGGCCGCCCAAGCCTCTCTTGTCTACCAACCCAAAAGATGAAGGCTGGGACAAGAGCAATTGCCGTGATGAGGAGACCGAGCGTCGTTGGCTCACGGATCTTCTCTGTCTCTTCAGAAATCAATCTGAGAACGTCAGCGTCTTGAATCCATGTAAAATCACAATAGAGCCATGACTTACGCAAAACAGTAGGATAGGAGGGCTAGCGATGCACTTCCGAAAAGGATGCCGACCCAGTCAATGTCGTTCTTCAAGCGAGACCAAACGTGCGGCTGCTTGTTGTCGACCTTTGGCAGGCCAAAAAGCCCAATAACGAAAACGATAGTATTCGTGATAGCGCTAAGGTAGAATCCCCATCGCCATCCGATTGTGTCTGCAAATATACCTCCGAGCACGAGTCCGAATGAGAAGCCGATCGGTTGACCGCCACCCATTGATGCGAATGCGATGTTTCTACTTTTGCCTTCCGGAAAGGTGTTGGTGATGATGCTGACAGCCGAGGGAAGGCAGAAGGAGATCGAAACACCAGCGAAGGCGCGGAACACAATGAGCTGCATTCCAGACTGCGACAATCCACAGGCGAGAGTGAACACGCTCTGGAGAAGACAGCCCACCAGATACATAGGCCTTGAGCCGACCACATCTGCGACAGAGCCGAGCAGAAGGAGGGTACAACCACAAGTCAGAGCGTAGACTGAGATGGGCCTAAGCATGATTAGGCCGTGTATAGTATTCCCTTCTCAGAAAATCTTACCACAAAAGTAGGCTTGGTGCCAGCTCTAACTCGCGCGCCACAGTCGGCAGAGTAACGGTCATGACTCCAGACAGCATAGAGCTGACCAGAGTAACACAGACTACCGTGACTAACACGATAGCCGTCGTGCCCTTTCCTGGCCCATCCCGCTGCTCGGCGGAGAAGGTATTTGTAAGTCCATGGATAGGCTGCAGGTCTTCAGCTATGGATGCTGCGTCGTTACCTTTGATGCTGTTCGAAGGCTTAGCTGTAAGGGCTGGAATCGCAGTCTCAGGAAACTCTACGAGTTCAATAGAGGTCACGGTTTGCGACATGTTGGTGATCTCGTATGGCAGACAACAATCATAGCCCAGATAAAGGCAGAAGGGGCTTTATAGTAAGATAAGACCCCCTCTATCGAGTCAGGACGATGCGGAAAAGAACCGTCGGTTTAATTCATGCTTCGCGAGAACAGCGCTACTGGTCGTCTTACGCACGCCTGAGTAATACGCATGACGCTGTGGTAGTTCTATCGCGCCCTACAGGGTGTGTGGCTGTGGTTTTATCCGGAAGCTGCTTAGCTGAGCGAAGCCGTCGTAAGTGCCCATTGCTCGGCAAGGACGGCACAGCACTCATTAACTGTATAGCCCCTAGTTCATCATCATGAGGACGGAAAATTACTCTTTCGTTGCTTTGCCGACGCCGGGACGCGCTGTTTTCGAGATGCAGACGCGGGAGCTTTCCGTCGGAGCGGAGGTTCGGCGGGCGCGATGGATAAGATTAGATAGGCGCGACGCTTTGGGCCACGGTCGTCCGCCGTGGAGCCGCTGCAGGGATCTTGTACCTGACACCTGGAAGTACGTCAAGAGGGACAGCAAGCTCTCGAATGCAAGAACGCGCATAACGCCCTTCGAAGTACACTGAAGATTCTCCATGTATTGAATCACCATCAATAACGAGGAGGAATTAAATCTTGTTCTCACGTGCACGTTTCACCCTCTACGTTATGCTACACGTTGCAACTTCTTAGGATCGCGAGTTGAAGTCTCGACACACATCACGACTACTACTTCTAGAGCCGCATTGAGCTGCAAGTGCCCGCAGGAAATCGGACTAAGCGTTGCAGCATGAGAGCCTCGGTATCCACGCTGAGCACGAAAGCGCTCATTGCGCTCAGCGCATTCAAACACATTGGCGCACTCGCGAGTCCCAGTATCAACGTCGCCTTACAAGCTGCCTTCAATCCTGCGCCATACCTAGTGGAGCTTCTGTAAGTATCCCGTATGCGAGGCCGGGCCTATGAGTTGACCAAATACAGAGAAACGGCAGCAGAGGAGAACGCTACCGCATACTACCCCATCCTCGACCGCGTATCCGAAGGCTACTTTGACGAGAAGACCACAGAGCAGGAATTATACACGGCCTTTGTGGATCTATTATATAGTGATGGACATATTATCCAGCCAGAAGGTCTCGCATCCTTCGAGTTTGCACTTTCAGTCCGGTCGGCCGCCCCACGGATAGAATCGCACTACCAATTCTACAAGACTTCGGTGGAGCCATCTTTGGTAGCAGAGCAAACAAAGGCATGCGACATATGGGTGTCGTTCCACGGAAAGCAGTATTGCTCCGTGCATCTGGATGAGCCCTTTGGTGCTATTGAGAGCGAACGGTGCGTATCACATAATTAGCAGGATGCAAGGCACTGACAGTCAGACAGTACCTACCAATTACCCTTCGACCGCATACTTGGTAACAGCTCAGCCCTGCCCGCGATTCTTTACGCCGACATTACCGCCCCACGTTTCAAAAAATGGCATAGAACACTGAGCAACACCGCCAAAGAGGGGAAGACATCCTACCGTGTCAGGCACAAGCCTTCTTCCAAGTCGTCGGCATCGCCTCTGGTCGTGAATGGATATGGCGTGGAGCTTCAGCTGAAACGAACCGACTACATTGTCATCGACGATAGACAGGCCGAAGATGAGGACAAGAACACAGCGCAGAAGCCAATGGGTTCTGGCCTGAATGACGAGGGAGAAGTTGCAGATCTCAAACCTCTATCTAAGGACGAAGTGTCAGATCTCGGACTGAAAGCCGCTAGTTTCGTAACTCAAAGCGAACAACCCATGGATACTCTCATGAAGCTGGTACAGGACTTTCCCAAGTACTCGTCTATCATCGCTGCCCACAACGCCTCTGATGCGTTTCTTGATGAGCATACCAAGAATCGCGAGCAACTACTCCCTACTGGATACAATGTCATCTGGATCAACGGAGTACAAATCCCGGCTCGTGACGTAAATCCGTACTCCTTGTTAGCACACCTGCGACGCGAGCGGAAGCTCATCAACGGTATTCGCAGCCAGGGCCTATCTGGTCCCGAAGTCATATCGCTCTTGTCGCATTCAGCCATCGCAGACACACAGACGGCAAATGAACCACAGCGCTATGACTTCAGGGATACAGCTGAAGGTGGTAACGTCATTGTTTGGCTGAATGACATTGAGAATGATGACAGATACGAGAGCTGGCCGGCCGACCTCAGAGCTGTAAGTGCAAACTGACAGCACTCACGATCCCCGACTGATCAGTCTCAGCTACTGCAAAGAACTTTCCCTGGCCAGCTTCCTTCTTGCCGCAGAGACATTCACAACGCTATTGTCTCTGTGGATCTTACGTCCACTGAAGATGTAACGAATGTTCTCGACACTGTCTTAAGTTTGATTAGGCGCGGCATTCCGTTGCGCTGGGGCATTGTCCCGCAGACCAGCACCCCCGAAGCTCTAGACCAGGCCAAGATAGTCTATCATCTGCAGGACGTTTATGGAATGCCTGCTGTGGAAGTATATCTTCAAGCCGTAAGTACTTTCCGTCACACCTGCGTGCTGCAGTCTAACATGACGTAGTCACTAGACGGCAAGAAGCTTGCGCAACCGGATAAATCCATCTTCGACGCAACAGTCAAGACTTCTACCCTCCCCGATGAACACATTGCATTATCATTCGAGGATGTCTTGAGCTCAGAAGACATCAGCCAGCGCATTGCAGGCGCCAAACAGTATCTTAGTCGTCTTGCTGCAGAAGGTCCCAAAGCACCAGTCTTCGTAAACGGTGTGCCCATTCCAGCCAATGACGAATGGCTTGGTGCCATCAGTCAAAGGATCGGCATGGACCTTCGGCAAATCCAGAAAGCTGTCTTCGAAGGCGCTTTGAATGACGAAAGCTGGGTTCCGCAGCAATTCCTCTTCCAGGCTGCCAGCAGGCGTAACCCTTTGATCATTCCAGAAAACGAGAAGAACGTTACGCTTGTCAATATGGCAGAGTTCGAGGAAGTCAACGGCGATATCTACAACAAAATGCCGTGGATCTACGCGTCTGATTCTGCAAGCAAGAGCGACTGGGTGCACATCACGCTCATCGCTGACTTCGACTCAGAGAATGGCTTTGCGCTTCTCAGGTCGTTGGCGACTTTCCGCGAGGCTAACCCGAACGTGGAAGCTGTTCTGATACACAATCCTGAAGTTGGTGCGGGGCAGTCAAGCTTCTCAGAAACCGTTCTGAAGTCATTCGTCGAATCTGGCCATAAGCTTTCAATCGAGACTATGCTCGAACTTCTAGCACGAGACCCCAGCCATGAACCCATTCCAGCAACATCAACGTTATTCTGGAAAACTGCTGAGCCAATTTACGAGGCCTTTGGTCTCAAGCCCGGACAACACGGTCTTCTCGTGAACGGACGCTTCGTTGGTCCCATCCCGAAAGACTACGAGTTCTCTCAAGATGATATGGAGACTCTTGTGAGCTTTGAGGCAAGTAAGCGTATTGAACCTCTGAACAAAGCACTCGAAGATCTTCAGCTTTTGGACAAGATTAAGTCGCCGTTCGATGTCGCCAAGATACAGTCGTTGGTTGCGCTGTCTACCGTCTCGGACGTGCCAGAAGGTATCTTCGAAACGGCTTCAACCTTGAGGATGAGTACATACAAGAACTGGACGGCCGGACATACTGCCATTGTAAAGGGTGACCAAGAAAAGGCTGTGTTCCAGATTGTGGCCTCCGTGGACCCGGCTACCGAGCTTGCCCAGAAATGGGTCCCGATCCTCAAGACATTGAGTGACATGGAAGGCGTTCACCTCAAACTCTTCTTGAACCCCAAGCAGATGCTCCAGGAACTCCCTGTCAAGCGTTTCTATAGATATGTGCTTGAGGCTCGCCCTCACTTCAACTCGGATGGATCTGTTGGTAGCCTGAAGGCACACTTCTCTGGCATTCCCAAAGAGGCGCTGTTGAATCTTGGCATGGATGTACCTCCGTCGTGGCTGGTCGCACCGGAAGAGTCTATTTACGATCTCGACAACATCAAACTCAGCACAATCCCAGCTGGTACCAATGTCGACGCAATCTACGGACTGGAAAGCATTCTCATTGAGGGCCACTCCCGCGACACCACCAATGGCGGGCAGCCACCCCGTGGTGCTGAGGTTGTTCTGGCTACTGAAAAAGACCCGCATTTCGCTGATACCATCATCATGGCCAACCTCGGCTACTTCCAGTTCAAAGCCAATCCTGGTTTCTACAACATTCAGCTTAAGAGCGGCCGGTCCCAAGAGATCTTCAACCTCGACAGCGCCGGTCCCATAAGCTGGGCTCCTCAGCCTGGTGACGAGACTACCGAGATTGCTCTGATGAGCTTCCAAGGGGCAACCATCTTCCCGCGACTATCTCGTAAGCCTGGACAAGAGGAGACTGATGTACTCGCTCCGGAGGAGTCGCTCGCATCTGAGCTGGTCGGTAAAACTTCACAAAAGGTCAACAAGTTCCTCGGCAAGATGGGCCTCAATTTCGACTCGGAAAAGGTCCTTCAGAAGGGCGCAGAACTTCTTTCCGGCGGTAAAGCAGTAAAGAAGGGTACACAGGCAGATATCAATATCTTCTCTGTCGCCTCAGGTCACCTCTACGAGCGCATGCTCAACATCATGATGCTTTCGGTTATGAAGCACACGAACCATACCGTCAAGTTCTGGTTCATTGAGCAGTTCCTTTCACCCAGCTTCAAATCTTTCCTTCCACACATGGCCGCCGAGTATGGTTTCGAATACGAGATGGTGACGTACAAATGGCCCCACTGGCTACGTGGACAGACCGAAAAACAACGCGAGATCTGGGGCTACAAGATCCTCTTCTTAGACGTTCTGTTTCCCCTGGATCTTGAGAAGGTCATCTTCGTTGATGCGGATCAGATTGTCAGGACTGACATGTACGAGCTCGTGCAGCATGACCTTCAAGGCGCACCATACGGTTTCACCCCAATGGGCGATTCGCGTACTGAAATGGAAGGCTTCCGCTTCTGGAAAACTGGCTACTGGTCAAACTTTTTGCGCGGCCGTCCTTACCACATTTCTGCGCTCTACGTAGTCGATCTCAACCGTTTCCGTCAGCTAGCTGCAGGTGACCGGCTTCGCCAGCAATACCATGCCCTCTCGGCTGACCCCAACTCGCTTTCGAACTTGGATCAAGATCTACCAAACAACATGCAGTTCAACCTTCCTATCCACAGTTTACCCCAGGAGTGGCTGTGGTGCGAGACATGGTGTAGTGATGAGGATCTTGCCAAGGCAAAGACTATCGATCTCTGCAATAACCCCCAGACAAAGGAGCCCAAGTTGGACCGTGCGAGGAGGCAGGTTCCTGAATGGAACGTTTATGACGAGGAAATCGCGGCGCTGGCGAGGAGAGTCAAGGGCGAGCAGAAGCTCGCTGATCTGGTAGATGTGCAGGAGCAGGAGCAGCTTCGCGAGAAGAAAGAGAAGGATGCTGAGAGAATAGAACACAATGAGTTGTAAGTAGTGGGCGTTTCAAGATAGGAAAGACATAGATCAGGGAGAATGCCAATAGACTGTTTTGATGAGGTCACCCCTGGCGGAAGTGCCGAGGGTCAGCACACGTTCCTCTGTCGCAACGTCGCAGACTTATCTACCATCCTCGGGCCCATCTCTTTCATCTTCAGACACGTATGCTGCAAACAGCAAATGCATACAATTTGAGATGTCTTGAACACGAGGTCCAGCGTTCCCGCGACCAGCTCTATGTTCATTGGCCAAGATCTCAACACCACAGAAGGGCCGATCGAGCCGTCCTTCCCGAGCGCCATGTCGATGATCGGCAACCCACCCTATGCGGTCATAACGTTCAAACGCTGCACATCCCGCAAACGCTGATAACAGGTTTTGCATTCGTCAGGATTCTGAAACCCTTTGGGTCCGTTTGATTAAATGAAGGCAAAGGGAAGGAAGCCACATAAGTTCGGGTCTCGGCCCCTTTAGCGCGTGCATCTGGCGTCACTGGTGTCGGCTGTGCCTGGGATGGTATGGTTGGTGGGACGGTGGAGTAAAGTTATGGCTGGATTCCTGCCAAGCCCATGTATGACATCGTTTTGACCAAGGCGTCATGGGTTGGTGAAAGACGTAATAGGCGGGGTGAGAAGGGATAGCAAGTTGGCCAGGCAGGCTTGCTCGCGTATATATAAAGGGGGGCGTGGTTTGGTGGTGGAAGAAGAGCATACACAACATCAACCTTTACACATCACACCCACCAAACACTGAACCTTCTTTTCTTGTAAATCCACATACCAACACACACTATCAATATGTCTGGACAAGGTCAATCTCACCAGGGCATCACCGCCCCCGGTCTCAGCGAGGCAGACCAGAACATCAACAACACCACCGAGGACATTAGTCACCAGGCTGCGGGACACAAGGCCAACTTGAGCAACCCCAGTATGTTGCCCTCACTCACATACTTCATGACCAACGAATAACATGCTAACGCTGTTTTTTCACAGACACCAGCGAAGAGTCCAAGAAGAAATCCGCTGAGGCGCTCAAGGCCCTTGGTGGTGAGGATGCTTTCTACGGAAAGCAGGGCAAGGGCGAGTAAGCTCGCTGCTTGTACTTGTATGATGGGGATTGGAGGAGATGAGATTATGATACCATATTAAGATGAATGATAATAATGTCTGTCAATATTTTTGCAGTCGCGTGTAATGTGACGAGTTACGCGATGTGTTCATATCTGGGCGTACAAAGAGTTTTATAAACCCACGTATAAGAGATTGTATGTACTAGTAGGTGTTGTTGCGATTCAGGGAGAAGGGGATGGGTGAAGCGTGTTGGACGTCCAGAAAGCGCCGACGCGTCTACAACATGCTCATGAAGTATTTCCCTCTGCCGGTCCCTGTGTTACTCCAATCCACACATTCGAGGCTCGCGTGCGTACCGCTACAATATACCTGTCAGATTCCGCAATCGGCGCCTACCCCACGATGAGGCTGCGGGCTTTGTCATGCCTCAACTCCCCAATGACGTCATAGCATGACCCCTGCCCCACACCTTCACATTACACAGATGACTATCCTAGACACCATCGCAAAACAACACATCCAGTATCATCTACACCCTCCACACCGATCCATACCAAACCCAGCCATAAAACACCCCCACCAAAAATGACCACCCCCGAAATCCCCACCCTCCACTCCAAAGCCGAGTACCTAAAAGCCGTCATGTACGAAGGCGTCACCATCCTCGAGGGCACAGCAGCATGGTGTCCGTCGTGCAAGACAGTCGCCCCCGAGGTCGCGAAGATGGCGATCGAGTACCCCAACGTCAAGTTTTACACGTATGATGTTGAGGAGTGCGAGGATATTGCGCAAGAGCTGGGCGTGAGCCAGATGCCGACTTTCAGCATTTTTAAAGATGGCGATATTCAGGAGGGCGTTACGGGCGCGAGGATTGCGGAGGTGAGGAAGAAGGTTGAGGGGTGTTTGTAGAGTTGGGGAGAGGGAGAGGGAGTTGATGGGTAGGGCGACGGTATTTGAGCGGACTAAGTATCAGCGGTGATTTGATATTCTTTCCTGTTCCCTCATGACGCATCTCGGTAGTGTGTACGGACGTTGATCCGTATTTCTTCGACGCCTAGTTGAATGTTGTTCAAACGGCTTATAGGGACAACGCTGATCTGCTGGGTTCTGTGACATCTGAATATGACTGTCAAATTGAAGGCGACAGAGTCGCGATCTCTCACCGCCGAGAGGAAGGTGAAAGCTACAAGCGAGAGGTGAGTGTTTGCTCGCCGCACTCGCCACACATATATTTTGAATCTCACCTTTCTTATAAATACTCCACAAACTAAATCTCTCACTCCTGTACTGGTTGACTATTAGCACCCCTCCACGACCACCGACGCAACATACGACTCCGACTCAGCAACTCGCACAACGGCGATATGTCCGACCCTACAAGAGAACACGGAATCCAGGAACTGGAAAACAAGATTCGATTGAAACAAAAAACAATCGCACGTTATGAAGTGGCAATCAAGCGGTGGAATGATACGCCAGGAGCAAAGGTGCAGTCTTTTCTTGAGGGCCGGCTCCAGCTCAACACCAAACTCCTTCGAGACCGCAAAGACCGATACAAAAAGCTTGTCGGAAAGAACTTAACAGAAGTTAAACCCGTACTGAGCGGTCCTCCCGCCACCCTGATTCAGATATCAGATCTCATGCTCATTCTGTCCACTGAAGAGAAGGCGCGTGAAGATTTCATGGCTTTCCAGAAGTCTGATATTGGCTCCCAGCTTGAGCCCGAGATTAGCTGTATGAAGAACGAGCTTTCCCAAAAAGAACGTGCCGCGGATGGATTCGGAGGTTCCCCGCTACCTGCAGAACTTGACTTCGATTTATTTGCGCTGAAGGCCGCTATCAAGCTCAGCAAAGGCAAATTGTCAAGAAACAACGCAGAAGGGCAAAGGCTTATGGATGAGGCCTTCAAAGCACTAATTGAAGCAAACAATGCAGCGAGTCGGGATCTCGAGATACCCGGAGGTGGAAGGCGGACTAGGTTGCCGAACACAGAGGCAAATGCGGTGATTGGAAATGTGAGTAACACCAGTCAAAAGCCAGCCGCTCAAAGCAAGATCACTACAGCAAACCCGACAGCATCAACTACATTGCAGCTGAAACCGACTGCACTTCTGGAAGATCCCGCTACCAAGACTCTCCTCAAGGGACCATCCAAGCTCGCCATCGACCCCACACAAGCGCGATACAAGAACATCGTTCTAGTTTCAACGGACGAATTCGCCATCGGCGACATTGGCTGGACACCCCTACTGCGTCTCTCGGCCCCCCCATCTGAATCTGACATACGGACGCCCTACGGCCCCGTTTGCGCCAAAGTCTTCCCTTTTATAGTCGTTAAGAAGCTTGAAGACTGTATGCTTGGCCTCGTCATCAACACCGCCGGGGTAAATGGTCTGGAGCGAAAACCAGAGTCAGTTCGTCAGCGTAGCACCTACGTCACCGGCAGCAGGTTCAAGGGCTCTCATCATCCACCGTATGGGGGTATACTCAATCCGCTTAGTCTGTTGAAGGTGGATAGCACTACAGAGATCTTGAACTTTGAACATTTTTTAAATTTCTGAAACGGCCCGCTGCGTGGATGCGGTGCTTGGTCTTGTGCATTACATGCAAATCGAGCAGTGTCTAATACACTTACGTTCGATGATCAGCTGATTTGACCGGCAAGTTGCGTGGCTGTTACCATGCCCCTCCTTTCTTGACTATAATGATGCTATAGCAAGATTGTGCCGACCCAGCGAGCCCGTGGTGTGGCCACGATGTGGAAAGTCCCTTGTAGATTACTCCACGCCACAGGCTAGGTTGCAGTCCGTCTAGCCTCCCTTTCGCGGGGCGTTGGGAACAGCAACTGGAGCGCGGGCAGCTCCTCCCGAGGCTCCTTTTTTGCGTTGGTAGTAGTGCTCGACAATCTTGCGGACATGCTTCTCAGCCTGTGCCTTGTCGGCGGGTGCCCTGATGCTGTCGAGCGTGTAGGGGGACTGGATGAGAACGGAGTCGCTGACTACGATCTGGGTATCTGCCCATCGAGTGGGGAGCCTATCGTGAACAAGTCAGTCTATACTCTTTATATGCGCAATCGTGTAACTCACGTTCTAGATATAGCATCGAACAACTCCTGTGCTTCTGGGCTAACTCCCTTGCCCTTTTGTGCATCCTTCTTCTTCATCTCGCGGATCGTCTGGTCCTCGCGTGCTTGCAGCGCGGCGATATCCACCTTGGAAATACTGGGAAGAGCACCGTCGAAGCCCGCTGTAGACTCAGGCGCCCTTTCCCCCGATCCGAGGATCTCGAAAGACTCAATGTGCGCGAAAGGGATGATATGGTAATCGCCAGGCTGGCTGTAAACAGAGGCGGAAGGGTTCGGTGGCGCCGGCGCGGTATTGATGGCGATGGCGTGGGTGAGGTTGCAGGCCGTGAAGAGGGTGCCTTCGAGGACATTCTTGCCGGGAGCGCATGTGATCTTAATGCTAGACTTTGTTAGCTTATTTGATCGAAGTTATCTCGTACCCGACATGGGCCCGACTGGGCTGAGTGAGCCTACCGTGATCCCACGGCCTTGTACAAACTTGCGTCGGCATCAATGGCTTCCTTGCTGGCTCTGGAGTCGGTCTTGAGGTTCGGAGTCGCAACCTTCCCCGCAACACTGTTGCGCTTGCTGTCCGCCATGTCTGACCAGAATCTTCTCTCTTTCGTCCTGCGCTTTGGTACGTGGCAGGCGGCGGAGGCTGTGTTGTTGCTCCGTCCACTCGATCTCGTCAGCGCCTGAACGTTGGCTTGATATATACGCTAAAGACCTAACGCCGGAGACTCATACAAGCAGTGAATATACAATTCAAAGGAATGAAAGAAACGAAATGGCGAAAGCACACGCGCGACCAAGGGGTGGAACAGCGCGGGCGTGTGCGGAGCTATGGAAGCTCAGGGCGGATGCAGTGTGATGTGGTGTTGCGGTCCAACTTTCCGCTTCGCTGTGCCAAGACTTGCTGCTGCGCGCTTGCTCCTACACCAATCACGCTGAGTATGGCTTACGGAGGTGTCTTTTTTACTCTTGTTTTGAGGATTTGTCTTGTGCAGCAGCAAGACAATTGGGCTACGTAGCATCAGGCTCTACTTCATGGTGGGGTGGCTTTTTCCAGGGGCCCATGGACGATGCTGCTTTGAGCTAGCGCTTCAAGTAATACAATCCATCACACTACGCGTCTTGAGGAAGCTAGGCCAACCTCTTACATCACTTGGAGCGAAACAAATATTGGACATGCGAATCATTATTCATTCTGGATTCGAGCTATTCTACTCCTCAGATTCGGTGTCTTTCAGACGCGAATTTGGGGTAGCGCTGTACTGTCGCAAAACAAGCTTTGGACCTTTGTCCACTTAAGCGTTGTAGGTTGAGGCAGAGATGTTTCCGCCCCTTCCGGTCCAGTTGACGTGGATGTCCTGGCCCTCCTTGTATGTCTCGTTGGCGTACTCGGGCTTGATCCTGAAGGTGTGTGCGCCGAAGTAGTCACGCTGCGCCTGCAGAAGGTTGGCAGGAAGGTCCTTGGCGCGGTATCCGTCGTAGAAGCTGAGCGCGGTGCTGAAAGCAGGAGTGGGGATACCCCAGAGAGCACCCTTGGAGACGACATCTCTCCATCCGGACTGAGCCTTGTGGATAGCCTTGCTGAAGAAGTCGTCGAAGAGCAAGTTCTCGAGGTCGGGGTTTTGGCGGTAGGCCTTGGTGATCTCCTTCAAGAAGACGGATCGGATGATGCAGCCACCGCGCCACATGAGGGCAATCTCTGGCTTGTTGAGCTTCCAGTTGTACTCCTTGGCGGCGTTCTGGATCAGCATGAAACCCTGAGCGTAGGAGATGATCTTGGAGGCGTAGAGGGCTTGCTCGAGGTTGTCGATGAAAGCCTTGCGGTCGCCGGAGAAGCTAGGGGTAGGGCCGTCCAAAAGGCCAGCAGCACGGCCACGCTCCTGCTTGAGCGAACTCAGGCAACGGGCGAAAACGGCCTCACCGATGAGGGTGACGGGCATACCGAGGTCGAGAGCGTTGATGGCGGTCCACTTGCCGGTACCCTTCTGACCAGCAGAGTCCATGATCTTCTCAACGATGGCAACACCATCGTCGTCGTTCTTGTACATGATGTCGCGGGTGATCTCGATCAGGAATGAGTCGAGAACGCCCTTGTTCCACTCGGTGAAAACGTCACCAATCTCCTTGTTCTTCATGCCGAGACCGCGCTTCATGATGTCGTAGGCCTCGCAAATCAGCTGCATGTCACCGTACTCAATACCGTTGTGAACCATCTTGACGTAGTGACCAGCACCCTCGTCACCGACCCATTGGCAGCAGGCCTCGCCGTCGGACTTTGCGGAAATGGACTGGAGAACGTCCTACGCCGTTGTTAGATTCGCCTTTCCACAATTCCCGAAAAGTCTTACCTTGATGTATGGCCAGGCTTCCTCGTTACCACCGGGCATGATGCTGGGGCCGTAGCGGGCACCCTCCTCTCCTCCAGAGACACCAGTTCCGACGAATCGGATGCCCTTACCCTTCAGGTAGTTGGTGCGGCGGTTGGTGTCGGGGTAGTGGGAGTTACCACCGTCGATGATGATGTCGCCCTCCTCAGCGCCACCCTCGAGGAGGAGTTCGATAAAGTCGTCGACGGGCTTTCCGGCCATGACGAGCATCATCATGCGACGGGGCTTCTTGAGCTTGGAGACGAACTCCTTAATGGAGTGGGCGCCAACGATGGACTTGCCCTTGGCCTCTGTTTGTTTGTCAGCGCTGTCTGTAAGCAAAAGAGGCATGAGCCTTACCATCGTTCAAGAAACGGTCGACCTTGGAGACGCTATCTGACTGTCAGTATAGGCCCGGAGGCTCTGCGGAGTCGAAGCGCTTACGTTCGGTTGAAAGCAACGACCTATATTCTGATTAGTGATTGGATTCGATCCGTTGTCAAAAGGGCGTCATACCGTGAAACCGTGGTCGGCACTGCGTGTTGTTAGTACTGAGTTGGTATGACGGAGGGTGGGGTGATAACTTACGCGTTGAGGATCAAGTTCTGACCCATGACCTGCGTAGGATGTTAGCATTTCTCAACTTCTTCATGATCGCGGATATGGCATTGGGCCAAGGGTGAGGGTGAATGTCTTCGGATAATTTGTGCTGTACAGTCGCCAACGATAAAAGTCGGCAAAGACATGCAGCCCTCGCGCCCCTCCCGGTGTATGCGCCTTGGTTGGAGAATACTCACGGCCAAGCCGATCAGGCCGAAGTCTCCGACAGCCTCAGACATGATTGCTGTTCTCGTGTATGGATGTGTATGTGGTTGGGTGAAGTGTGGTGGCGGGGTAGAGTTGCAGCGACCGGGCGTACAACACGAGAGGGCAATTGAGGCTTATAAAGCTGGTGATGGTCAAGAGGAAGGAAGAAGAAGCTTGGTGGGGGTCTCTGAGATAATGTAGTCGCCGGAAAGACTTTGGAAACAAGCGGGGCACACTACTATTGCATCAATGGCTGCACGTCCCACCAGATCCCAGCATCACACAGTGACGGAGGATAGCTTCGGCCGCGGCGGTAAGGCGAATGGCTTGTAAGCCACTGCTGCCAATTGCGTATGCTAAAACGTTTGCTCGTGCCACAGCTGTGATTGCTGAACAGTGTTGTGATTAGAAAGCATCACGCCTATGGGGCCCGCCTAGATGCAGGTGGGTTTGCGCAACGAGCCGGAAGATGACAATGGCTTGCCATGGTCTTCGGAATACCTTCACCTCGACTCGGTGCATGATGCTACTGTACCAAGGGCTGCAGCCAGCAACAGCACCAGCAGCGACTACATGTCCAACAAGGTTGCGCGGCAATGCGGCTGCTTGAGGCGCTCGATTTCACCAGCGCGCCAGCCCCTCCATCTCAGCCTTAACATAGCAGCGCAGTACGGAAGGAGGGGCAGCGTGCAGGGATCTTCGGACGCGCTAGAGGCTGAGCATGGTCGCCGGAGAAGTCTCGAAATACTTGCTTCCCTGGTTCGAGGCCGGTGAAGCGGTTAAGAAGAAATTGTGCCCGATGCTGCACTAGATATCTCGGTGGGTGCTTAATGTTGGATGCAACGCTTCTTGCGCGTTGCAGATGCTGCTGTATGCGTGCCGCCCACAGGCCCGCAGCTGCCGATATGCCGGCACACGTGACCCGTGGCTGGCCGCAGAATTCGGAGGAGCCAAGCCGCGCTCCCTTCTGCGACATGACCCAACAAATAACAACAACGTCACGCCCCATAAGACGCATCCCACGGTAATTGCAATTTGCACCGGCCCGCCCATCCCACTCTGCGCCGTTCAAACGCCGATCCCGTCATCGCCCAGCTGCAGCTTCGCCTGCTAGACACTTCGGGAAAGTCTCGCCAGCACCCTGCCCTGGTAGTCAGCTTTTCGTCCATCACCTGCGCGACACACTGCGGCATTAATTCCCTCCATACAAACGCGCTTCACCAGTGGCTGTTCACCCCACGACCGTGCACCTGCCACTATACTCGCCTCCCAACTCAGACTGCGCCTCACTAAATCCGACGTGCGACCTCCAATATCCGCGTCCGCGCTCGCCATAACCACGTATCTGAAGTCTGCGAACCGTAGAGTGCCACAGACCCAGTACCACCAACCACGACATCACCAGTCTACCCATCTCGCGATACACGAGCGCGCCCGACCCGTAGCTGGTTAAGTCATCACCTTACTAAGGTTAATCTGAACTGACGTGCAGTTCTTCCATCGACATCATGCAGCCACACCACTCTCTGCCGGCGCGACCTCCGCCTTCTACATACTCGGCACCACCTTCGAGGTCCAACAACACTGGCGCGCGAGGCCAGAGTAACCCTGCCATGTTTGCCGGCTTCACACCGCGCTCTGTGGCGCCCACACAAGCATCTGCTGCACCGGCAGACTTCTCGCAAGCCACAGTGAGCGCTCCATACCAAGCACCCGCTTACCCGACCAGCAACGCTTACAACAATTACTCGTACCCAGCCTATGCGACGGGTGCACCTGCCGCCTCATACCCAGCTGCCCCATCCATGAACCGTGGGTTTGGTGGCAGCTACGACCCGGAAGAAGAAGCTCGAATCGCTGAGTGGAACAGCGCGTACAATGCAGGCGACTCAAACGCTAAGAAGGGAGGCAATGCGAGCGTGGGCGCCCGCCCAGAGGCAGCAGCGGCCCAGGAAGCGGAAGCCGGACCTACGGCTGACGGAAAGCGCAAGACCGTTGTTCGCGAAGGAGGCGGTAAACAGTGGGAAGACGAGACTCTCCTCGAGTGGAACCCTCTGCACCCAAGACTGTTCATTGGCAATCTTGCTGGTGAAGTCACCGATGATTCCCTGCTCAAAGCCTTCGCAAAGTACCCCTCACTGTCAAAAGCCCGCGTCGTTCGAGACAAGAAGTCCACCAAGAGTAGGAGTTATGGCTTTGTGAGTTTTTCCGATACCGACGACTACTTCAGAGCCGCAAAGGAGATGAACGGCAAGTACATTGGCAGCCACCCAGTCCTCATCAAACGAGCTACGTCCGAGGTCAAGGCAGTCACAAAGCGGGATGACAAGCACAAACAACTAGGGAAGAACAAGAACAATAAGAACAGCAACAAGGACAAGTCCGGTAGCAACAGTACTCCTGCTGTTGTCGCATCCCCGGCTATGTTCATACCCCGGGGTGTCCAGAAGAAGGGCAAGGCGAGCGGCCCGAGGGTGTTGGGTTGAAGGAACACCGTGCTTTCATACATGATATCGACAACCCAGCACGCCAGTAGACACTATTGTCTCCAGCAACGCCTTGAGGCTTGTATCAAGCGGCTCAAAGGTTAGTCGATCTCCAAATTATCGTCCTCACTACGCATGTACCCCTTTACTCAATCTTCAATTTACTTTTTTTCTACATCCAAGTGTTAAGTGGACTGTCAGTATCACGCAATGCAACGAAACTGGTGACGATTGTTTAACGCCCACACATTACTTTGCTGCGCAGAAATGTGCAGCTGTGATACGAAGGGCTTGGCGCAAAGGTGGGGAGGTGTTGTACTCGCCGCGCCAAGACCGGAAGGAAGGAGGTGAGGTGGAGGTACACCCAAAACACGATAACTTGGCTCTGACCTTGAAGCGAAGTAGAGCCTTGAAAGAATTAGATTATGTTTCTCACTCTTCTTCCGGTTCCACAGTGAAGACAACTAAATGGGTTTAAATCAGTGGCTTAACATCCTCCACATCTCCATGTCCACTGTCTTGGACCCTCAAGCAATCCAAAACGTCATAGCTCATGTACTCCCTCCTGGGTACCCTCTCCCTCCAGCACAGCCTGATAGTGTGGTACCTCATCCTTTCCTTCCACACGGCTGTTTCACTCGTACCCCACCGCGCATGCCCACTCCCCCTCCACGCATACCTCACCGCATATCGCTGATCAATCTCCAACACCGACCCATCCGCCTTGTTCAGCTTCAGCGCCTGACACGCCTCAATTTGCTCCTGCATGTCGGGCCAATCAGGCAAAAGATCCTCTCTCGTCTCAAACTCCAGATTCACCTCTTGACAGCTCGCCGGGAGCACTAAACTTGCCAGCGTAGCAGAAAGTCTTTGTCGCTGTTTCAACTCGGCGAGCAGTGGAGGGAGCAGGTATGCACATATCGTCCAGCTTATCCGGCGCCAGTGAAGATGTGGTAATAGGAATTTGGAAAAGTTGGAGGGTTGGAGAGCAACGAGATTGTCGTGGAGATGGTAGAGTTGTGCGCCCCGTTGCTTGGTGATGTGGTGGAGCCAGATGTCGCCGTTGTAGAGCCACGATGTGCTCCCTAGGTGCCGGAAATGGTGTGTGGTGCTGCGCAGAAGAATGGCGTTTGCTTCGTAGTATACCAAACGGCATGTTAGAAGAAGTGCGGTGTCGACGCTTGTTCTGTGCGTGTGACCTGGTCGGTACAGGGGTGAGATCGAGTGTGTGTCTATGGGACGCTCGCAGTCGGACTCTTGACAGAGTACGTATTGATAAATTTGGAAACGGATCTCACCGGGGAGGACTGTGAAGAACGGAGATTGAACCTGAGCGTGTGAGGCAGACGGTGTCATGGCAGCCAGAGTCCGACGAACTTGTCGAGCGGCACGTTGTCGGTCGTAGCGCTCTTTTGGGAGAGACTTTGATTGGGGCATTGCGCAATTGTTTGGTGAGCTTCGTATCCGGGGCGTTAGATTTGTGTATATTAAGAGTTACCCGTGGAGAAAGTGATGCTGTCACGAGTTATGACGTCGGTCGAGGAAGTCAGTCGCTTAATCTGAACAGAGTTGAGGCAAACTTTGCTTTTACGCAAACGCTACCCGGGGTGTCTCAAGCATTTCTGAGCAATCTATTTACAATCGCATGGTTAAACATCGAGCAAGTCCGCAACATCACCGGGCTCACGTAGTAGCCCGCGGGGTGCGGGCTACGGCAGGTCGAACCGAGTGAGCACAGACCCTCGACCTCGCACCCTCGAGGCGCGCCTTTACACTTTCCATTCAATTTTGCACAACAGGCGTCGCTTTCCACCCTTCGATCTGGGCTCGCTATATCAGCGAAAAGCACAAACGTTGCGGAACCGCAGTTACCGCGAATCCCGGAGTCCAGCTCAGTACTAGACTACAAGATAAGGCACGACTGAAGCGGGGCTCGGAGATGAACAGCAACCGCTACCAACCACCTCAGTTCATAGCGAGCGCACTGTTTTAGGACTGTCTAATCGGCGTCGCTCGGTATCATAAGGCGGGTGCGACTGGTAAAGTCTCCATGTCTGTATGCGAAAGAAGGAGTCACAAAGGAGCGAGAGCTAAATCACAAGCGATGTTACGAGAAAATACCCCTACATTATCGCTCAGCAAAGCATCCCTTCTGTTGGCGACTCCTACCAGCAGATAGAGTTCGACAGTCTCATTCGTACTCGGGCGATATCGCAATCTCGGAACTCAATGATCTTAGTCAAGCTTTGACACAATGTACCCTTTACTACGTCGAAATTCATTGTTGACTGTCTTCACAGTACCGATCGCTTTCACATGCTACGCCGAAGGCTTTTTCCTTCACGCTTCCAAACACATTGTTTATATAAAGTCACTGCGAAACGCTTATCACCTACCAACACTGTTACAGTATCGTCCTTACACATCACTTGACAGGACAAACAAGCCCCCCTGCATTTATAGATTCGACACCAGCTCCCATACAACCTTTGGATCACAACACAAACCGCCAACACACTCCCTTACTCGCACCAACAAAACCCGAAGTTTCGCCATGCCATCAACTTATATGACCAACAGAATGACACACCAAGAAACCCCGACTTTGTCGCTCCACACCCTGACACGGCCGTCTACACCGATCCAAAATATGCTCTTGACAGATTCTTCAGCTGATAGCAGCGCGGAAATCTCGAGCTCAGCCTCCTTAGATGAATGCACCCCTTTCACTTCACCCTCGTGTACACCCGACTTCGACCTCACCCTGGCTAAGCACGGCTTGACTAAGGAGGATCTCAACAAGATCCATCTTCTCCTCATGGAGATTGCCTTGGATGGCGGCAAGATCATGTTGGGCGCCGAGCAAGCGATTCTTACGTCGGCTCAATTCAAGAACAATACTTCTGACATTGTCACCGAGTTCGATAAGCAAGTTGAGGGTATGGTGGAGACCCGCCTGCGCAGCGCCTACCCTACCTTTGGTTTCCTCGGTGAGGAGACTTTCAAGGCCGGAACCAAACTTGCCGACGCTCCAACGTTCGTTTGTGATCCGATTGATGGCACTCTCAACTTCTCCAGGGGTGTTCCGAATTGTGCCATCTCACTGGCATTGACTCTAGACAAGAAGCCTGTAATTGGTGTCGTATATAACCCCTTCCGAGGCGACCTTTATCATGCCATCAAGAACCAAGGGTCTTATCTCACCAAGACCGCCACCAACTTCCAAATCAAGCTGCCCATCCAGCCTGTCCCTCCGCCCATGCCATCCCTCAACTCTTGTTTGATTGCAGTTGAGTGGGGTAACCAGCGTTCTGGTGATAACTGGGCTCTGCGCACTTCCGTACATAACAACCTGTTGACCTCCAAAGCTGAGGGTGGTGCAATGTGCAAGTCGATCCGCTCGAACGGCTCCGCTGCCCTGGACTTTTGCTGCGTCGCGCAAGGTATCCTTGACGCTTTCTGGGAGGGTGGTGTCTGGGTTTGGGATGTCTGCGCTGGTTGGATCATTCTCGAGGAAGCTGGCGGTATAGTTGCGAGCGCCAACCCTGGGAACTGGGATCCAACTCTTGAAGGCCGCGTTTACTTTGCTGTTCGCCACGCGAAGCGTGAGGAGCAGAAGGCTGTGGTCGAGGAACTATGGGGGATCATGGGTGACCGCAAGTTCGTCTATTAGGGACCGGGCTGATGTGGGATGCAGTGTCGTGTGATACTGACATGTTTTGGAATTGCTCAAGCTGAGCAGAAAACTTGAGATCTTGGGGGCGATTTATACAGGCGTTCGTTCCGCGTTTGTTCCTCGCATAGTTTAGAGAGCGTGATGTATATACAGCTGGCAGGCTAGAGGCTGTTTACGATAAATCCGATGTCACCTTGCGAGTCTTCTACACTCATGTAGCCACTTTCACCTATACTTCTCCAAATAACAAATAACGCGTCTCAAATGATTATGTCTTTTTCTGTTCATCCATCTTTAATTACGATTCCGATGAGACGCTCTTTCTTGTAAGTGTAAGTTGACCTTGAGAGCTGCTTCCTGCGCGTGCTGGCCGAACCTACCATCTTTGGTCAAGCATGCGCGATCAAGCACGATGGGCTAGCACTTTCGACGCTCTAGCATGCCAGTCCAAACAGACTCCATAATCACCACCTCTTCTCAAATAACACATTTCAACGACAAGTATCAGTACGCACTATATTATCAATTGCCCCCACAGTGCTACTGGGCCACACCTATTCTATCACCGAACATCAACTCACTGCCGTGCTAACCACTTCAACAGCCCTGATCGCAGTCTTGTAGTATCACTACCGCGCCGTGTACGGCATCCGTACACCAGCCAAGCTATACATTACCTCTCACACCTCGTGTAGCCGATACCAACACCACTAGACCAGGCACCTGGACCAGGTCCCAATGCATCACTGCACTTAGTGGTTACATGCCATTTGAATCCCTGTTCGACACTCGACACTCCAAACCACAGCGAACCAAGACCCATACCAAGTCACGCCACCGTCGCCCACGATCCATCACTAAACGAAAGACTATCTTCGACGTAGGACATAACTCCAGAACGCACTCATACTCAGGCAGGCCTCTTACCGCCAAAGAGAGACTGCACGTCGCCCGTCAGCGACTCCGGAAATTTGAGAAGACACAAGTTCGAAAGGAGCAGAAGAAACCTTGGACTCTACCTTGGACCCGAAAAACACCCACTAGCACACGAGACAAGCTCACCCTCAAGCTGAAGAGCTTCCGAGCCGGAAGATTTTGAGATATTGCAGATCAGCCTCTGACACCGGAGCGTGTTTATGAGCGCTGCTGCTACTGTTAGTGCTGTCACCTGCGGTGCAATTCCAGCCCCAGCTCAAGGCGGACGCCGATACGGCAAGCCAAGGTCAAAGGATCCGTTAGACCCAGAAGAGAGGGAAAGATCCATCGAGAAGCGAACAAAGCGTAAACAAGCCAAAGCTCAAGCGAAGGCGGAAGCAGGCCGGAAGTTGAAGCACGGCAAAATTCGCGCAAGAATAGCTAAGCTCAAGCACAAGCTTCGCTTTTGGTAGACACCGACACCAGTACATGTACTGTGAATCATCCTGCGCACAGCCTCCCGCTTTCATAACTACTGCGGTTCCTTACTCCCCTCCTCTGGTACTTACAGCAGGAGGAAAAGGAGGAAGCCAGAAGGAAGAGAGCAGAGCGTGCAGAAAAGAGGCAACAACGTAAAGTGGTTCGAGACAAGGCTACAGCTGACACCAAGGCCAAAGTAAGAGACGCGACAGGGAAGAAGGCCAAACTTCGCTTGTACAGGACATTGCTGAAGCTCAAGCTCCGCCTTCACTAGGCTCAACCTTGAAAGCCTTCTGCTGTAGGGTTTACACCAGTTTATGGCAGACTGTGGTGGCAGTGGCGGCATATTTAGTGGCGGCTTCAGCAGTAGCTCATACGCAGACGCAGGCGCAGGCACAGGCACAGGCACAACTCAGTGTGCCGACTCCGGAACCTCGGGAGGATATTATCACTTTTCAGGACTCTTTGGTGGTCATTCTGAAGGTGACTGGCAATACATACCCTGCGACTGCAGACTCTGGGGCTTCATACACCTCTCCCAGTTACCCTCCCTACGTTCCGACCTACTATTCCAGCAGTAGTTCACACCGCCCGCTTACAGCCGAGGAGAGAGCCGAGAGGGAACCAATCGAAAAGGAACGCCGAGAGACGATAGAACGGCACCGAGCTGAACGCGCAGAGAAGAGAGAAAAGAGGAGAGAAGTGCAAGTCAAATTCGCAGCGTCCACACAGACGAAGATCAACGAAGTGACTGAGAGGAGACTGAAGCTACACCTTTGAATGAACAACTGTACAAACACCTCGACTAGAGACTGTGGTGGCAATTCGAGCGGACGTCGCAAAACAACATCTCGTCCGATCGTAAACGAGTTCACCGCGATTGACTTTGCGTCAAGAAACCAGCCAACTAATTCATCAGGTAACCCTCCATCGGGCTCTACAATAGGCCCTGCTTCAGGAGGCCACACATCAAACCAAAAACAGTTGCAGAGAGAGCGGAAGAGAAACACAAGGAAACAAAAGACAAAAGAGGTGCTCAATCAAGTAAAGGCCAGGACAGATCCCTTCATCGAGGGCAAGTTCTAGAGCCTCAAACTTGTATGCTACGCGGAGGTGAAGGAGGAGGAGACTGCGGAGGCGGCGCAGGCGACAGCGGTGGCTTCTCGGGTGGTGAATACCGGCCTAGTTCAGGTGGCTATCGTCTAACACGACGCGAGGGGATATTGCAAAGGCGTGAGACACGGCTACACCAAAGGGAAGCAGCACGCAAGCTCCTAGCAAGAGTTCGTTTGTGTTTCGACAAAGTCAAGTCGGAATTTTTCTGAAGTCTTACACGAATGGGGAGCATTCGCAGCAGCCGCAGCGTTCGATTTTCGGCTGACACCAACGCGGAATCAGAAGCCGACTTCACTCAGTGGGCGGGAGTGTACGTTCACCCAGGAGACTTCAAGCACGCATCCGATAGGCCCAGAGAGGCTGAAGCGTGGGAGAGGTGCCGCGATCATTTGAAGAGGTTGACGAGACGTATCCACAGGAGACGAGACCGACAAGTCGAGTCGCATGGCAAACGTCGGTGGTTCCGATATTCCACGCCCTGACGCGGGTGAGCTGGCTTTTTACCAGGACATCATCTGTTGCGTGCACATCTACGCGCCGACGACTGTGTATGCCCTCCCAGCGCACGCTGCGGTGGAAAGCTCGTCAGACTCGGATCCTGTGCAGCTACCCAGGGATTCGCTCACTCTCCCTTCTCATCTCGGCTTGATTGATCTGGAGAGTCTGAAGCGAAAGCGACGGGGAAAGCGACGAGCCATTCTCGAATGGTCACTCAGAAAGCTCCGAAGGTTACTTGGGAAATTGACCTAGAGAAGCAAAGAGGCGGACTTGGTGAAAGAAAGGGGAAAGTGTATGCATCATACGCGATCAGACGAGCCCGACACCCTTTTGGCCCACGTCGCAATATTGGGGGCTGGAGGAAACGACGCGAGAGGTTCTGGCGTTGGCGGAGACTCTACCTACTGGCGCTGAAGTACTGGGTGGCTGACGTCGTTGTTCGGAAGTGAGCACGGGCCGCCCGCAACAGTGCATCGCATCCGAGGTGCTGGTGGGCAGACTTCACACCATGTTCGCTCGCAGCGCCCGCAATTCCCTGGCTACAGCATCAAAGCAGCCTTACGTGTGTCAGTCATGTCTACGCCGAGCTAAACTATCTCCATTGGGCAGTCTGCACCATGTCACCCCGTCCACGACACGATCCTTCCAGGCCGAGACCGAATCATCACCACCACCACCGTCCCAGGATGGCACTGCTTTCCGTAAACAATTGAAAGATGCCGCGAAACAGCAAAAGAAAGAAAAGGGCACATCTTCAGGCCCCTCCAAAGGGGCCCAAGATGCCCGCCTGGAGAAGTGGGAGCTGACTGTAGGAATCGAAGTGCATGCCGAACTCAACACTGCGCGGAAGCTTTTCTCGGGTGCTGCCACTTCTATCGGCGCGCCACCAAATACCCATGTCTCCCTCTTCGACGTTGCGTTTCCCGGCACCCAGCCTCATTTCCAAAAGGAAACCCTCCTGCCCGCCTTGCGCGCCGCTATAGCCTTCCAATGCGAGATACAGCCCAAGAGCAGCTTCGACCGCAAACACTACTTCTACCAAGACCAGCCCTCTGGATATCAGATCACACAGTACTACGAACCCTTCGCGAAGAACGGCAAGATTACACTCTACCCCCATGATTTTCCTCCCGGCGCAGCCCCGCAACCAGAACCTTTCGACATTGGCATCAAGCAGATACAGATGGAGCAGGACACGGCCAAAACTGTGCAACAGCCACCTTCAACCCACCTACTCGACTTCAACCGTGTTTCGCATCCCCTAATCGAGATCATTACGCTTCCCCAAATTCACGACCCCGTACTCGCCGCTGTCGTTGTCCGCAAGATACAAAGTACACTCAAGTCTGTCAACGCTTGCACGACTGGCATGGAGCTGGGCGGTCTGCGTGCTGATGTCAACGTATCTGTTCGCAAGCGCGATGGAGATGATTCGGCATCCAGTCACTCGTACTCCGGTGTGACTGGTCTGGGTCAACGGACTGAAATCAAGAATCTGGCAAGCGTCAAGGCTATCGAGGACGCCATCATCGCAGAGCGTGACCGCCAGATTGGCTTGCTTGAAGACGGAGGTGTCGTAGAGGGAGAGACCCGTGGGTGGACTCTCGGAAGTAAGACGACAAAGCGACTGAGAGGCAAGGAGGGAGAGATCGACTACCGCTACATGCCAGACCCCGATATTGCCCCTGTCATCATAGGAAATGTAAGTCGCGTCTTTGGCCTGCTGTGTTGACTTTGCTAAGTCTCTAGGATCTCATCGAACACCTGAAGAAGACTCTGCCAGAACTTCCTGACACTAATGTCGACATGCTCGTACACAAGTACGGTCTCACTACCAAGGATGCCATTACCCTCCTTTCATTCGACGATGGCGAACGTCTGGAATACTATATGGAAGTTCTGAACGACCTGGCGTGGCAATGCGAGGAGCAACAAGAGGACATTTCATTACCAGCCCTGGGCAAAATTACGGGAAACTGGCAAGTGTATTGTTCCATCCTTTTCATGAACTCGGACTGATACTTATCTAGGGTACTGATGGAGCTCGGTTCCCTGTTCAAAGACGAACCGTGGGATCCAAACCGCGTGCGACCTACCGAGCTTGCCGAAATGATCTCTTACGTGCGTCGCAAAGAGGTCACGTCCCCTTCGGCCAAGCGCCTTCTAGCGATCAAGTTCGAGGGTGATGAGCGCAGCATTCACGACATTGTCCATCAAGAAAACCTACTCTTGCAGCCCTTGAGCCAAGAGGAGTATATCAACCTGGCAAACACGTTACTCGAAGAGAACCCCAAAATGGTGAAGGACATCACCGAGAAGGGTCATGTGAAGAAGGCGATGTGGTTCGTGGGACAAATGGTAGCACGAGCTCGTGACGGCAGTGTCGAGCCTGGCAAAGCAAAGGCGGTGTTGCAGGAGCTTTTGGGTCTGGAAGAAAAGGCAGAGTAGTTTTGTGGATACCCTAATGAAACATGTTCCTATGAAGGGTGCGTATTGTGTATTGCACGGATGTGATTGACTGCTGTAGGGGTCTAGTACTCGCAACCACCCATACTTGACGCTCTACCAAATCGACGCCCAACCGCTTAAACATGGCCCCGTATTGGATTTTTTATTCTCGGTTCCCAATAACGGCAGTCTCGACGCACAGTTAGGCCTGGGATGAAACCCAATCGTACTGAAATGCGAAGAAAGGTTTCATCGCAAACCAACCTAAAGGCAATCTGATTGCTCAATACCTTTAACCTATCAACCAAAAGCGTCCACACATTCCCAAATTGTTCATTGCTATCTCTCAACAATGCCCGCGTAAACATTCTTGTTACATCCACTCTTTCCATCCAAATTCTGCACCCCTCTCCCAACGATGTCCGCCGACCAAAGCCCCGCATACCTCCTCCGGCTGCGCCAACGCATAGCTACCATCCGCCAAAACAGTAAGAACCTCAAGGACAAAATAGCAGGTAGCATGGGCCGAAACGGACTTGGTTGGAGGGGCGAATCGGCGCGGCAAGCACTCGCTGCCGAGCTTGGTGCACACTTTGCACCAAGTGATGGGCGAGGACAAGTAGATCTTCCGCGTCCAACACAATTCGGAAGTCATGTCGTTCTTGATGGTGAAGATGAAGATGGAGAGAAGGAGCGGGATGGTAGCAACACGAGAAGCGACAGTATGGATCCAATGAGAGACGGTGATGGCGAAGAGGGAAAGAAGGAGAGTTATGTAGGCTATCACAGTCTGAATAGCAGACAGATGAGAAAGAAGATATTGGAGGAGGTACAGGGCATGTATTCGAGTGGAGGGCGTTTTGCTACTGTAAGTTTTCTTGCGTGTGGTCTGATGAACAGAGACCAGGTATCTGCTCACATACTAACTGAACACTTGCAGGTGGGCAAAAAAAAGGGAAGAGAACTTCAAATTTTACTGAGAGAGGAAACCGATGAATTAGACGAGAATAAAGAAACAACCCCTCCAGCGCAGGACCTCACCGACGACGAAGCAGAACTATCCTCAAACCCCTACCCGGAAGACGACTACCTCCTCCCGGAGTACATGCACCCAGCACCCTCTCCACCCCTCCACACCAACGCAGAGATAGACTTCCCGGAAAGTGAAACAGAAAGTCAATACACAAACCCCTACCCATCCAACGCCCCAACCTCCCTTCCCCAACCCCCTCACACACCACTCCCGCGCACGGGCCCCTCTTCCCGCGCCATCACGCCCTCGCCTGTTCCGTCGAAATTCCCCGTTTGGCCCCACGACCGCGCCATCTCGCCTATTCCGCCGCTTGACGCGAGTCAGCATCGCCTGTCGCCCGCGCCTACATCTTCATCTTTTGCATCCTTTGCGAGCCGGAGCCAGAGCGGAAGGTTACATCGACAGCGCTCTTTGAGGAACAGGATTGCTGTGGGGGAAGACGAAAGTTATGATGGCCACGATGGTGATGGAGTAGAGTACCCGCCCAATCATCCTTTTCACGGCTTGGACGCCCGACAGAGACGAGACTTTTGGTCGGAATTGTCTTCGTATCACTCTAGTTCACCGAGTCTTGATTGGAGAAGCGAGCCGAGGATTTTGCGTCACGAGCCTAGGATTGGAAGGAGTCAGTTTTCTCTTTCACCGGTGCAGGATAGACCGTTGCTTGGTTCGGCAGCGGTGTCGTACGAAGCGATACTGTCTCCAAATCTCGAGCGCTCTTTCTTGGAAAGCTTGAGCCCTGAAGCGAGGAGATTGGCGGGCGAGACAATGGGTCGGGAATCGGGTCTTTCCGGTCGGCCAGTCAGGTCGGTGAGGAGTCAGGGAGACATTGGCGCTGCGATGCTAGAAGTGACGGGAGATGGAGGGAGAAGATGGAAGAAAAGAGGGGCTGAAAAGCTCCGTCATACGTTGTCTTGTAGGCCTGGAACTTGTACGCCGGAATGTCCTGCGAGGCCCGTCAATCATGAGACACAGCCTGTGGTCACGACGCCCGCGCCGAAGAGATACACCATGGCGTATCTAGCAAAGAAGCTACGCTCCGCCCCAACGACCTGGAGAAGAACAAAGGGAGGACAGGAGCAAACGCGTGAAGCTCTCCAGACCCCAACAATAGCAACAAACGAAGCCAATACGCAACTTCATACGAATGCTCAACCGCAAAGTATCGAACTGCGAGAAGGGCAAAAGAACAACGACGAAGTAGACAGTTATGGAGCTGCGCCCCGAATCGCAGACATCTCCAGCAACACCTACCGCGTCATCGGTCCACCAGTTCATCTCTCAAAGATGATTCAGCGCGCACCAGACAGTATAAGATCGCCATCTCCCGCCATGTACCCAACTACGCCTACACTGCCCGGGGAAAACACGACCCACTCACGCCTTCAAGATGCAGTAGCAGCAGCAGCAGCAGCAGTAGCAGCAACAACAACAACAACAACATCTTATGCACCACAGCCCCGCTCCCAGTCCTCAGGATCAAACCTCAGCGACCGTCTCGCCGCCACACGCCTCGAAGACATCCGTCTCCGCTCGGAGACAGCACAGGAAATCCGCGACTTGATGCTAGACCTCGACCGCGATCGCCGCCAATCCCACTCACTGATCCGCCAACGCAGCGCCGGAATAAGTGCAAGTGCATTACCGGGTGGTTTTACCAGCTCTTCTTCTGTAAGTCCCTACACCCTTATTTTCACTCTTGTAACGTAGTGAAGCTGTACATACATAGCATAAGCTGACGGAGGCAAATGTAGGTGGAAACCCGTTCGCAGCATAGTACCGCGTCTCCTCGAGGCGCTCTTGAGCGCCACTTTCAGAGTCAGCGGGGAGGTGGGGGGTTGTTGCGTGAGCAGGCAAGTAATTGGACGCTGCCGAGGAGTTACAAGGCGCCGGAGTCACATAGTAATACGCCTCCAGCGCTAGCACCGGAGCTACAAGCAAGGAGCTCGCTGGCGGAAGTTGTGAATGCTGCGGATATGGAAGACGCTGTGGAAGTGCAAGACGGTGCTGGTACGCAGGCTAGAAAGGGACATGGTGAAGAAGACGAAGAGGAGGAGGAGCAAGGGCCAACGCAGAACACGGGAAGCAAGCCGCAACCGGAAGCTGGCTGAGAGGATCTCATTTTAGTCTCGTATTTCGTCGCTAATAATCGGACAGTGTTGCGAGAGCATCAGTTTTGTCGTAAGGAGACCCTGCTTATACAAGCCGAGGATGGAGTTTCTCATGGGTCTTCCTAGAGATTGGCTACGAGTCCAATTGTAGAGACCGGCATTCACATGGATGGATACCTTGCTGGTCCGTCGCTTGGCGGTTAACGCAAAAAGAGGTGGATAGGAACCACGAAAGTGGTCAAGTGAATCATCCTCAGGTCTGGTCATTGTTTTGGAGGACATCAACGGCACAGATATCGTCGAGCAGACCATACAGACCCTGTCCGAGAGCAACGATTTCGACGTTGAGGATTAGCAAGATAAAAGTCGAGATGCGAAGAATGCAGCAGATGGACATTAACTGGAGGGTTTATAATTGGTGTTTAATGTAGTAGACAGCGCAGGTGCCTAAACACATCCAATGCAAATTTTGTATGCAAAATTATTGTCCTCCAACGTGAGTGATAGTCGCCATAGACAAGCCAATCGGGACGAAACTCAGGCGGTATAGACACAATGTACGCGGATCGCAGCTCCAGAATTGTAGAAGTTCAAAGTTTACAAGTTTCGCCTGTCGATTAGTACACACAACACATCACATTGGCTGAGCATCACGAGATCACATGCAATAGTAGTTCACGACACATATCCCGAAAGCGTCAAGCGCATGCAAACTCCCTCATGGGAGTGCTGGGTATCCAAGGTTGATTCAGGAATGGTCATATTGTCTATGAAACATTCCTCAGCCACCACGCTGAATCCGAGTCTACACAGGCCCGTAGACGCTGTGGACTTGCCTATCCTTTTGTGTGATCCGAGACGCCTTGCCAAGTCATATACATCGTGTTGTGACCGTTTTTACGCGACAAGCTTGTTATGCGACAAGCTGGACAACACCACCAGCCTCCTTGATCTTCTTCTCAGCCTCGGCGCTGACGTAGCGGGCGCGGACGACGATGGGGACAGCGGGGAGACGGCCCTTTCCGAGGACCTTGGCGTAGCCGTAGTCGAGGAGGTTGAGGACGGGGGCGTTCTTGCCCTTGTTGGCGAGGTACTCGTCACGCTTCTCGGCGGGGATGAGCGACCAGAGCTTGTCCAGGTTGATGACGGGCTTCCAGAACAGGTTCTGTTGCTTGTGGAAGTAACGCATACCAACCTTTCCGAAGTAACCGGGATGGTACTTGTCGATGTTGGTACGGTGGTGGTGCTGACCACTAATGTAAAGTTAGCATGAATTCTACCTCTGTATAACCTATGCAACTTACCCAGCCATACCACGACCACCAGGAGACTTGCGGTGCTTGCCAACACGTCCGTGACCGGCGGAGACGTCTGCGCAATAGTTAGCATTCTTCTCAAAAAGCTGGCTGCAATTGCCCTCTCCGCGACCCGACCCCTTCCATATCCTCTCCCTACGCGGCAGCGACACCGACAGCGGCAACAGCGTAGTGTCTCCCCTCATTCAAGGCAAAGACTCCACTCCACCAAGCGCCGGCGGGCCGTCGAAGAGAGGAGTACGGTCGGGAGACGGAGTCGCTTTCGAGGATAGGTGACGAGATGAACGTACGGCCGCGGTGCTTCCTGGTCTTGCTCAGATGGGTAGGCATTTTGACTTGTCGCTGCGATGTTAGTTGCGTAGAAAGGAAGTAAAAAGTTCGGCCGCGATGGAGGCTGTTTTCGTCGAGTGGGCGGAATACGTAAGCGAGTGGACGCTAGCCTTTGTGGGGCTAGCGTCTTCAACGCGGTCACGTGCTCAAGGTGTCAATGCTATACCACAATGCTGAAACACCAAGATGACAATAACGTTGTAGGTGGAGGCCAAAAGGATGAAGAATTGGTGATAATGATAGTTTTACTGAACAATTGCATCCTTCGTTTCTCCACACTGATTTGCGCCACGCTACCCCGATTTCGCTATGCATTATACACACGTCAATGTCACGTTTTAGCCCCAGTACGGTGTTCGCAACCCGACAAACGTCGATCCCACTCCATCGCCCGAGTCGTCTTTCTTCCTCTGTCCAGCGAGCTATCCTTGAGTTAGCACGGGCTGATCAGTTTGATGACCGCGAGATCAAAGTACCTCTAGTTGAATGTGCCTATGGACATGCACAAGCCAGTCTACGTAGCTTTGCGCTTCATTGTTTCGATCCTCGTATAGTAGCCGGGCGAACTCGTACTCTGCACCATCGAGACCCTGTCGCGCAAGCTGAATGGTGAGAGCCTTGGAGCCGCGTGTAGTTTCAAGATACTGCAGGATGTTTCGTACTTGGGCGTTGAGGTGGGTTTCGAGAATAGGGAGCGTGGATTGGAAGGGATCCAGTGCTTTGAGGCTGTTGTTACCCTCACCGAATAGGTCTTCGAGTAGGTTGGGCGAGACCTGCGTGTGTAGCCATAGCAAGCATACTTGGCCGTTGTCAACAATGTATGCGCCGCCTTCTTCAACCTTGGAGAAGGATGCTCGAATACCTTCGGGCATTACCAGATGGCCCTTCTCATTTGCAAAGCCATCTCCCGCGTCGAGGTTGTGGATCGCAATGATTCGTGGATAGAGGTATAGCGATAACTCCAAGGGTCCCATCGACTTGATCATCCGCATGTCGTGGACTCTTCTGTCCGTGGGCTCCTTGCCGCCCTTGAAGGCCCTTGACTTGATCAAGCCAAGGATGTACATGCCGAACTCCTTGAGGTTTTCCGGTAGTACGAGCTGACCAGGAGGGTTGTTGCCTGTGAAGTTCCTCCTGTAGCCTGCAAGGATATCTACCGTCTTTTCCGTCAGAGCTCCCCTGATATCCTTCAAATTTTTCTCTGTCATACGAGCGGCAGCTTCCTTAGCGATGATGTTCACCACGGCGTCCTGGTCGACGAACTTCATGCATTCGCCGGTGTTCGGACTGACACTAGCTACAATGTTGGTACACCTTACTCGTCGCTCGCCGTTCGCAGCTGTGTACAGAAGTGCACTCTGGAAGTGGGCGTCGAGTTTAGGGTCCAGCTTGCCATCGTAGCTGAACATGACACCAATAGCTTTGTCAGCATCGATGACACCAAACTCAAGGTCGGCCCCGAAGGTGTGATGGTAAAAGTTGCCATGGTAGGCGGAGACTTGCAGACCGTTCGAGCATCGAACCTTCATCAGCGCTTGATATCCGGTTTCTCGTGTGACAGTGTGCTGGATCTCTTTGGAAAGCTTGAGTAAATCCCTGGGCGAATGGAAGTTCGGGTAGTAGAAGACTTCTCCACCTGTCGCAGCAGAGACATGGCCTGGTAAATGTTAGCAATACTCGCGACGAGACAGTCAATGCACCTACCAATAGTTGCAACGTCAAGGTAGCCTCCACTGGGAGCTGCAAGGAAGAAGTCTACACCAACACCATTCTGTACCATCTTGTCCGCGATCTTCTTGAACCCAGGATGCTCAGTTTGGAGCAGCTTCCTCTCCGCATCAGTGTTATGTTGAGTGCCATCGTCGCGAAGCATCAGCCGACCGGGTCCCCAGGTAGGGAGTGAAGCCAAAGAACACACAATCTTTCCACCCGTAGCTGTGAGTGCTTCCACTGCAGAGTTCAATGTGGGTAGTAGGGCCGGCTCGGGGTGCATGACTTCTGAAAACATGTTCGGCAACTGCGCAACAAGCGATGTGATGACTCCCTTGGACTCGATGGGGTCGACGAACAAGCCTTCGGTGAATGGAAGGAAAGGGTCCTCAAGGTCAGACATGACCAGCATTTGAGCGCTCGTCAACTTGGCGTTGAGGTTGTAAAAGTGCATCTCCTTGTCGAAAGTCACGATACCGACCTTCGCGCCCTTTGGTATCCGGCTTGTAGGTTCGGTTTCTTCAGTCTCGCCTCTTGATTCGCCGTACAATGCGCTCAGGATGCCTTCGCAGAAACCATGTAAGAAGCCACGATTTACGGCCTCGGCAGTGACATCAACCAAGAATAGCCATCGCAGCCCGACCGGCTCCTTGGACCAGTATTCTTTCGGCACCATGAAGTCGACAGTGCCAAGGGTAAGTTCAGGCCGTTGGAGCCTGTCTATCCGTACGCCAGCTTGATCTGTGGGAGCAAAGTAATCTCCAGGGACATCGTTGGGATAGGTACACAGGTTGCATACAAACTTGTTCCCACCAACCTTGAACTGCATGAAAGGGTTGACGTACGCGCGACACCTGGCACATCTCGGTGGCCCTGTCTCGCCAAAGTCTAACACCGGTATAGGTTGCTCACCTTCCTGCTGAGCAGCGAGTGGTTGTAAGACCATGCCTAATGGTAGAGAGGTCGCGGCGAGTGCTTGGGCAGTGAGTGGGATGTTGTTCAGCGTCAAGCGTGCGAACTTGGGAGAGGAATTGCCTTGGTCAAAGGCGACAAAGGGAACCGTAGCGGGTGGTGGGAGGTGGTGCTCCATAGTAGGATATACATTCTCTAGGTAGTATTTCGCTGGCGCATCTCGCGACTTGGGCACGCTGGGTATCTGCTCGGGGTCCACACGTCCTTGCGCTGATCCTACGGCCGCTCCTCCCGACTGATGTGGTGACGCTGCTGTCCTCGCAGCATACTGCATGGGCGACGCCTGAGCGCCAGGACTGAAGACTGGGTTTACTGGTGCAGGGAATTGGCTCATGGCAGGTGTGATCTGAGGCTCCATCCATTGCGCTCCCCCAACTTGCGGCGAGCTTTGGTTCATGTACTGGGCAGGCGAACCGTTCTGAGGCATGCCATTGAACGCCTGCGAATTTCCTCCAGGGCCCTCGAGATTGTGATATGCGTGTCTGTTCTTCTTCTTATGCTTAGGTTGTGCCGTCTGGTCTACGCCCAACCCGACTGCTCCCATCTGACCTGCCAGATTGTTCATGTCTTGGTCGCCTTGATACTGCGGATGAGCTTGCGGTGCCCCCTGCTGTGGGAAATAGCCTTCCTGCTGTACTGGCGTGCCGTATTGCGCGGGTGCGCCTCCATACTGAGCCGGAGCTTGAGCCATAGCTGGACTTCCGGTCTGTTGGTAGCCGGCAGGGCTCGCAGCGACCGGCGGCCGCCGTTTGTTGCTCTCATCTTGCATGCCTGATCCGTTTGGGTTTGGGGAGTCTGTACCCATCGCCTGGTACATGTAGAACTCGGACATGGTCGCGGCGCGGGGGTGTTACGTTCGAGTTGACGGACGAGATGATTCGAGGCGGATTAAGCGTGTGGCCGAGGAACAGCGGGGCGCGAAATAATGAGGGAGGCTTTCATATCACGGGCGGAACATTCTGGGGTGGATTTGGCGCAAGCAAAGGGACAGATTTCGGTGAACCCAGGTTGATGATCTGTCTATTTTCTAGACCTGTACTTTCCATGAAGGCACGTCCGTGCACGCGCCCTCACATGCAAGAACGAAACAGGGTCCATCCAGTCGCCTGTGATCAGAGCAATCAAGTACAGATTGCTAATGCATGAGAAAAATTGCACGCTAGTGTTGTTGGATTGTCTTGTGTATGAATGTGGGATTCCTCCAGCTTCCCAACATGGCGATGTACTAAGTAGCATCGCCTCGCAGCCTTGTGCAACGCTTCATCATCCGCGCAAGACAGACGAAGACATTACGTCCTTGCCCCTTGATTTTTGGGTCTTCAGTATTCGACGACACCCAGGCTGATCTTCATTGTCCCCTTCCATTTCCTAATGCTCTGAGTAGGGTGACCTTCTCAATCCTCAACTAAACGCACTAGTATGCCCAATCTCCTACGCGTTGTCCCTTATTCCAACTTGTCGAGGTGCGCGAGTCGCGTCAGCACCACTTGTTTGCTTGTCTCTTCGATTTCGCCCGCAAGGAACACCTCGTCGAGGATGGCATAGACCTTATAGAAGTTGAACACCAGATCCAGCTCACACACATTCCCAAAGAACGCATCCAGCACCTCGACGAAGAAGTGTACAGCCTCTAGGTATGCCAATTCATTGTCATTCGTATCGACGCATGCGCAGAAGAAGAGGCCGGCGTATCGACGGTACACGATCTTGGACATGTTGCGGAACTCGACGAAGTTGGATTGGTGTTTCTGGTCTCGCGGGGCAATGAGACGGTGTACCTGTCATGAAAGTGAGTTACTAATTCTACAGGACCTTTGGTGTCTATAGCCGGGAGCGATTGGAGCGCTCGGGAGGTGACGTAGGCGTATCGCAAGAAGCGGACAAGGACGAATGGAAAGGTAGGTTTTGCATACCTCGCCCTTTAGTTTGACTTTCTCTTCATCCTGAAACCTGTATTAGCAACCTTTCCACACAAGTATCGTATATGTCGACCTACACTGTACGGCGCATACCACTTCGCCAACCGCGTCTTTCCCCTGCGCAACACCAAAGATTAGCATCCAAACAATCATCCAACGACGGAAGGCGGGATCGTACTGTCGGTTCTGTATGAGGATGAATGAGAGCACCATGTTTGCAATGTGCCTCGTAGAATAGGCTCGGCGCGCTGGGAGAGGTGTGACAGGGACCGCGGCCTGGAAGGGATCAGAGCACCGTGAATGCACCTGGCTCGTGCGCTGGCGTATCCCTGTATGCCCTTGTTGCGGGCGGAAGTCCACTTTTAGCCGCAAGCATCACGCTCTGGGTTTTAATTTGGTGCCCACTTGCATTCTTTTAGTAACAGTCAAATCCTTGATGACTTGACATGGCATAAGCTCTATTGAGATTTGTTGGATTAATAGCATTTCAGATGCTGTTTAAGCGGACGCCCTAAATACTAGCACAAAGCCCTTTCACACAGAGCAAGACTGATACCCACGATGCGCCCTACTCTGCGCCCTGAACAGCGGCTCAAAAGCCTCTTGCGACACCTCCGAGTCACTGGGAGTAATTTGATCATCCGCCTTGGGCGCAAAGATCCCTGATACCTTTCTCCCGTCGCCATTGCCATGCGTCCTAGAAGTAGATTTTCTACGGCGATACCTCTTTCTACTGACTAACGCTTTGAGCGAACTAACGGCTGATGGAGGTGAGGAGCTACTTGAGGAAGGTGGAGGGTCTGAGCTATCGGAAATTGATGGCTCCGAGCCAGTCATAATTACATCGCCATCGCTGTCTCTCGCCGGCAAAGCTTTGTTAACGTTTTGCCCTGCGTCAATCGTTTCTGTCGCAGTGCTGAGCAGCGATGAGGCGCGCCCACTGCTACCCTTCTTTCTCTCTGCACTCGCTATTAGAGCAGTCCAGAAAGTCGCTTTTTCGGGATTCTTTGACATGTTGACACTTTTATAGTTTCCTGGCCTTAAAATGCCTTCTGACGTTGTACTGATCGGGGCTGTCAACATCGGCAGAGTGTTTTCCTCGGTGGTAGGGAAAACGGTTTCAACAGGTGTATGTATGCCGAACTTCTTCCCCCATTTACACTCGGACGGATAGTCGCATGTGTTCCAGCAGTCCTTGTTGCCTCGTTCGATGTTTCTGGCTTGGCCACCGACTGAGGAGCCTGTGCTCGGTGTTGCTTTGTTTCCTGGACCGCCCCGTCGCCACCTACCCCATTCTTTCCAGGCGGAATTGTCGAACTCGCTCGCGCAAGCGCGGTGTTTCTTCACACGTAGTGGGATTTTTGGTTTCCGCCATGCCTTTATGGTAGTTGTACCACTACAGTAATAATGGCCATCATCGAGGCAGCGTCTTGTTACACCCAGCCGGTAACTACGGTGGCACTGATGGCACGTCCATACCCATGCTAAAGGGCTCGTTGGTGCATATACCGCGAGCTGCGAACATGGTGTTGGAATTTGTCGATGCGCTTTCTGGGCTTGGTGTTGAAAGGGTAACTTTGGGGTGAGTGGTGTACGTGGTGAGAAAGGCGATGGTGGAATGGACAAGAGCGAAGATTTGAAAGGCGTAGGAGATATTCTCAGAGGGCTTAGCGTCTTGTAGTTCGACATCGCGGCCCGGGCTCAGAGTCATTCGACTGTTTGTTTCTAGAGAAAAAAGCTTTGCTTCGTTTTTCACGAAGTCTGCTCTTCCAATGGTTTAGTAAGAGTAGTCGTGGCAGTTTTCGCGTATCAGAAACCGTAGCAGACAGGAGTCAAGAAGCAGAAATATCTCGTTACCGTCACCAGCAATGTAGCTCTTCTAACGGTGCACTGCCGACCATGTGCTGTGGCAAATACGTAGTAATATATTCTTTGTGGGAGAACTGGAAAGGCAATGATCAGGTACTAGACAAAGGTGTGTCGCATCATCACCTTTGTTCTTGTGAGCTAGCCTCACGTTCTGATAATCCTGCGTCAGCTGCGCAGCTAGACTCTTTGTCGGAAATTTCGACTTGGAGGTGGAGTGAATCACTCTAGAACAGATGTTCGCTTTATCTGAGTCTTTTGTAAATGCATGGCGCTCGCCTCAATACTCTTGGTGTCACACCCCTTTAGGTGTCTCTGCAGGTTGGTAATCCCTCGATTTTATTTCTGATGGATACGATGGTGTCTGTCAAACGGGGTCTGTTTGAACACAATTGTGCTTACGAGATAATATGATGTGAGTGTCTAAAAAGGCTTGAGTCTGCATCTATAAATCGCTCTACTTAGCCGTGTACGATTTTTCTGTTCGAACTGAAGCAACGCTTGCTGGGATTTCAGCCTTGTCTGAATGCAGCAATATGATTGTCTAGTCGACCATTTGAACCCAGGATAATCACGGCGATGAGAAGATGGGATGCGCACATTCTCACTGCATCGTGGTAATTTTTACGATCCCGATCCCAGTGCCATGATTGCTAGTATCACGCCCGAACGTATGGTCGCACGCAAGACAATTCCCACCGAGGGCGAGTCCGGCTTCTTGTCTTGGAACTGCCGGTTCCGCACCTTCCTGCGCAGTCAACACACCCTCCCCCGCCCCCATATCCTCCGGCTCAAGGGGTACTGACGCGCGCTAACACTGCAGAACGCCCAGAGATAAGAACTGGAGACGGTGCAATATTCTGATCGGCGAGGCATTTCGCGCGATGCGCATGATTTGGCATCAACGATCGAAAGCCAGTAGCTACTGGAGATGATGAAGCGCCATAGCTTGGCACGTGGATGGTCGCGGAAAGCAAGACTAGGAAGAAAGAAGGAATTGTAAATGGACTCCGAAAGAGTAGCTGATCGATAGATGACGCGCATGTATGGTGCGTACATTCGCATGGGGTTCCGACATTGCGATAAGGCATTCCTGTCGTGACGAGGAGATCGTGATATGAGTGTGCATCCACGATGGAATCCCTTGTCGTTGTCGAAAGGATTGCATACCCGGTACAACTGTCATGCTTAGCCCCAAGCTTAGCGCAGGACCTTGACATCATCCTTCTGTAGGATCTGGGGTGCAGGAACGTGATGGGTGTAGGGACGGACGATCGCCGTGGTGGAGGAGCGGGAAAAGATAAGGACATGCGGAGTATGGGCTTGGCAAAAAGCGGTAGAACGCTATAGGTCGAATTGGGATAGGGATGGAGCTTGGGCTGATAAGGTCGATATAGCAAAGGGGAACGCGTGCGAAATCTGATGATGAGATCGTTCTCGAATTATGTACACTACATTGATGGAAGAAAATAGATAATCGAACAGGTCTAAAAGAATATGTCAAAAAGCTCAGCTCAAAGACGGGAGCGCAAGTGGTATCTCGAAACAATCTGACTCAAAAAGTCGCAAGCAACAAATCCAAATCAATAACGCAGCAGACGCTTAGGTCTGAACCTGCTTCTCTTGCTCGTGATGGTGCTCGGTACCCATGGCAACAGCGTGCCTGTCACCTCCGATACCAGTGTGCTCGTGGTCGTGGCTTGAGTTTTCCGAGGGTGCCTTGCCCTCCAGCATCTGGCTGTGCTGGGGAATGCCGTGGCGCTCGCCTTGAGGTACTGAGTGCTCACCATCCATGGGTTCACCCTTAGCAGGGGTCCATGCAAGGTAGTCACGGCGGACCTCAACATAATCGTATGCGAACTCGCCGAGCTGGTCGTCGTCCATACCGAGGAGCTCAGCCTCCTCAGATGCGCGGAGCTTCAGGCCGGGGATCTTATCGATGGCGAAAGCGAGAATGGCGCTGACGACGAAGGAGTAGGCGGTAACTGCGACAATGTAGGCGATTTGCTTGTAAATAGCGGCCGGCTCACCAGTGATGGCACCAGCTGTCAGCCCGTTGTTGACGCCGTCGAGACCGATGATGTAGTCGGCACCGAAGATGCCGTTGAAGAAGAGACCCCACATTCCAGCGACGCCGTGCTCAGCGAACACATCGAGAGAATCGTCGATCTTGATCCAGAACTTGACTGAAGAGATATTAGTAGATGATCGAAAGACATTATCTAGTGCATTACGTACTTTTGGTGGCAAAGTTAGCAACGATACCAGTTGTGATACCGAGAACGACGCTAGCCCATGGGGGAAGGAAACCAGACGCGGGAGTGGCAGCAACAAGTCCGGAGATGACACCTGAGCACCAACCGACCATGGACCACTTGCGAGCAAGACGCCAATCAAGGAGAACCCAAGTCATCGCAGCGAACATGGCAGTCAGGTTGCTGTTCCAGCAGGCCATGACCGCGCGAAGGTTGGCACCGAAGGCAGAGCCACCGTTGAAGCCCAACCAGCCGAACCACAGGAAGACAGTTCCGAGGGTGATCAAGGAGACGTTGTGGGGGCGGAAGTTGAGCATCATCTTCTCCTGACGGCGTCCGAGGATCATGGAGTAGGCGAGAGCGGTGCAACCGGAAACAATCTCGACGGGTCCACCACCAGCGTAATCGAGTCCACCCCACACGAAGAACCAGCCGTTTGCGTTCCAAGCCCAGTATGCGACGGGGCAGTATACGATCGTGGCCCAGAGCCAAATGAAGACCATCATGGGGATTAAGCGACCCCGCTCGGCAACACAACCGACGACAATGGCAGCCGTAACAGCGCAGAATTGCATCTACAAAGATGATTAGCATGTATACATTGGCATTCCAGCTGGTGTTTGACGTACCTGGTAGAAAGAGTACAGCAGCTCGGGAATCAAAGGACTGCCCGGGCTGGGTGCGCCGAGCACGCCCTTGAGACCGAACTTGTCGAGGTTGCCGATGAATCCATTCGTAGAGGGGCCGAAGGCGAGCGAGTATCCCCAAAAGTACCATTGGAAGGTAATGACGGAGGCGGAGAACATGCATGCCCAGATCAGGGAGAGGGCGGACTTTCTGCGAGCAAGACCAGAGTAGAGGAAGGCTAGACCAGGAACCATGATCATTACCATGGCTGAAGCCACGAGGATGTAGGCCTGGTCACCGGACTGGTACCATTGGTTGAGGTTCTCGGTAACTAGACATGTCCACGTCAGTGCAACTCTTTGTTTGGGATGTATTTGGCGCGAGTTGTCGCGCAAGGTGCAGGTGTTGGGCTCGACACGTGCGTAGTGGTACTTGGGGAGTTGTACTCACCAGAGTCACCACCAGTGATATCATCGGTGCCATTGAATGGGACGGGCGCGCCGACCCAGGAGTACGACATTGTTGCGGTATTCCTAGAGGGTTGTCGAAGTACTAAGAATATGTATTGGGCCTTGTCGACTCGGGGAGAGGAAGGGCAGCTCCACGGTAGGGGCCTCTGGAGGGAGATGAGGAGAGATTATAACAGCTGGAATAGTGCCAGTAATATACGGCTGCACCAGGGAGAAATCGGAAGCCCTACTGTAGATTACGGTCGATGCGCCGGGACCTTTATGGGTGGAAACTGACTGTACTACTCTTATCTATCCTGGTCCACGGGCCAACACTTGAGGCAAAATAGACGAGGGTACATCACCCACAGCCGCGCGACCGCCGTGGGGTTCGCGTCAGATCCAGAGCTTTGTTCGTTTTTCTGCCGATTGATCCAAGGTGCGTCATTGCAGCCTTTGGCCTTATCTCGCCGCTCGAGGAAACGTGACGACGCGGCTTAGATAACGACAGCAGCGCCCACACTGGCGGCCACGGTGCGGCTGTTGGGGAGGGGGACGTCGTTGCAGGCGCCTCGTCGTCAGCGACTCAACGCGAACTCTCCTTCGCAGGCAGGCATGTCCAGTTTCACCCAGGGCGGAAGAGCTTGGCGAGTGGGTGGTCAATGTTGCGTGGTGTCAATTGCATTGCAAGCCAGAGATAAGGATCCAACGGCGCCCAATCAGCGCTGCCCTCGGAGAGATAGCCCACTAGCCGCATCGGGCGCCGCATCCTGCCCGGCCGTCCCTGCGACGCGTTCGCTACGACATGAGCGAACGCCACCGCGTCCCTGACCAAGTGCTCTTATGCCATTCACCTACGCATCGCGATAAGCACCCCCATCGTCGTTCGCACGCCCTGTCGGTATCGCGTGGTGGGCCTTTTGCATTGTGCGCCTGTCTCGCGACATCACGTTCCAGCAGTCGGGCAAGCATCGGACGCCCGACAAACCTCAAGATGCCCGGCCTGTAAATTTTCGACATTGCCCTTGCGCTACTGCGCGCACGCCCTGCAGATAGACCGAGGCGTAAGCAAGTCGACCAAGGTTGAGCAGATCGAGACACCCGTCCGGCCGGCCTGAGTGTGGTTCTAGAAATGACCGCAGCCCACTGTCGTACTATCTCTTGCTACGCCCAGTAGTAGATCCACAGCGAAGCAGCAATGGCCATGGGATCCCCTCCACTCGTGCACTAGAACTATGTCCACGTCTATTTCCAGTGAGCCGGTCGCCTTGCTGGCGCATGAGAGGACCCCATGGCGTGGCTTGGGCCGACCCAGGAACGCCTGTCGACGGGAGTGGCGCGTGTCCTCAAAATCAATCCAATCCCTCTGTCCCTGTATCTGGTCGCTGACATTCAACAACATCAAAAAGGTGGCATGAGCAACGGAAGCCGTTGTGTCCTCTTGCACAACCACCCGTACTGCGTGGCATGCAGTAGGGCTCAGCTGCAAGTCCGCCTTCCCGTACCCGCCCGGCAGTCCTTGGCGACAACCTGTCGCGAAAGCATGTGAGTCTCCCCCAGAAGCGAGACGGTGGGGCCAGGCGTCGCCGCCGTGGTGGGCTCGTGGAGAGGGTCGATACATCCCTTGGAGCGTGGGGAAACTGAAATTGGGCGCTGCGGCATCGTTGGCTCTCACGCAACCGTCCACTTTCCACAAATCCCGCTTTAATGATTGGTTTTCCGGTATACGTGTAATTGACTTGTGGGACAGTATTTCTTTATCTCGATTTTACCGCGTGTTGTGCAATTCCTCCACGTTTCGAAGGATGCGAGATCCCGTCGGGCCAATCATCGTCCATCCGGCTTCGGAGCCCTTGACTACGGGTTTGGAGTAACCTGGAAGCCGATCATTGGTGCATCGGGCCCTATCAATTCTCCGAATATCCTTAGCTGACTTACTTCGGCGTACACGTCTTATACAGATAGCTTGGTGTCTGAGCGACTCAGCTTGGCTACCACTTTCGCTCTTTCATTGACGTGTGCCCTTCCACCATCCCACTGGACAATATTACTTGCAAGCCCGAAATTTCGTAGTCGTCTCGGCCCGTGAATTGCATGACGCCAATAGCCTGTCTCCTTTTCTCTTGTCATTTTTTTGAGAATTTCGGGTTTTGCTGGGCATGTCTGCGTAGCTCTTAGGGCTTGGAAGTTTACAACACTTGAGCAATTTCCGCCCCGCATGCCTAGTCTCAACACGTCAGCTTATGGTCGCTCACAGACTGATTGGGACCAAAGAGCGGCCTCAGGCTCGAAAATTCCAGTGTCGATATCAGCGACGGCGCACAAGAGTAAGGCGTATTCTAAGGTAGCAAACACACTAATTATGGTCATGACAATTGCTCGAGCGATGGCGCATTCGCGATGATAACCTTGGACAAGAAGACGGGTGAACGAAAAAGCACCAGCATGTAGCTACTGCAAACTCCACTAATTCCATCTCGATGCTTCGAAAAGTCTCAATGCCGTGGAAAGTGGAAATGCGTCAACAGTCAACCTAACCCTCAAATGATGCGCGGAACAAATGTCTCCTTGTCATTCCCTGCCGATTCCATTATACTGCCAACACTACCAGGTAGCTTCTCAACTTGTGATGTTTACATTGCAACAGAACAGTGGTCGCACAACGCCTTTGGCTTTGGTGCAATCTTTACGCTGAGCGACGAGTATTCTGCCAATTCCCACCCTCCATACTTCTCACCGCGCCTTTCCAGCTTACAGATAACATTACTCTGCATGATGAAAGTAGCCTTACGAGTCTTCCAAGGCTGGTCATGAGCCATTGTGACTGTAAAGCGGCACAGAATCTCCGGCACAACTTTGTACATCTCGGCGTTCGAAAGCTGATTCACATCATTAGCTGCTGTTGCAGATATCATGCTGGGGAACTGTTTACATGTTTCCCAAGACACGTTCTCGTGCCAGCACCAAAGACCATCATAGCCTTATTCATCGCATGGTATTTGTCCTCACTTTCCAGCCATCTCTCAGGTCGAAACTCATGCGCATCTTCACTGAAGACCTCTTCGTTGAACTGTACAACCATGGCATTTATTCCAATCTAAATGTCAATTAGTCATAGAGTGATAACATGGCTGGAAGAGGCACAGACCTTGGTGCCGGGCGTCAGATGATATCCGGACATCTCCAAGCTTGCTGCTAGTGCGTAGCGTGGCTGAGGCACGGCGAAGGGTGGGAAGATACGTAGAGACTCCTGGATAACAGCCTTGAGATACGGAAGCTTTACTGCTTGATTGTACTGAACAGGGTGTGTCAAGGAGCCGCTTGCGAAAGCGGCATCGATTTCCTTGACTAGTTTCGTCATGGCGCCAGGGGTCTTCATGAGATAATAAAAGATTGCTCGAAGAGCTCCAGAGGTGCTATCTGAGCCTGCCATACTACACGAGTGTGAGATGAGAGGCGCCTCGTTTGAGAAAGACTACCTACACCGCTGCCCACATTTCGACGTGGACGTTGTTGATGGTGAGATTGTGCGGCTTCGCATTCTTGATCGAAAGGATTTGAGACAGAATGTCTTTTCGTTTCGACGTCGAGTCTGTAGTCCTTGCCTGAGCAATCTCAGTTTCACGAACGGCGGTCTTTCGGATGCCGTCTGCTGCGATGATGGCCTTGAAGATGTTCGGTATAGCGATACCGCCGTACAGGATCAGAGGACGTATCTAAACCGGCGCCATTGCAACGACGGAGTTCAGCGGCATGGCTGTATGGACGGCGTTGATGTAGCCGCCATAGTCAATGCTATCCTTGACGAAGCCAAATGGGTTGCCAAAGAAGACGGCGCCTACTCCGTCAAACGAAAACCTACGAAATTCAGCAACGATTCTCAACTTCGAGAATAACTTCTATATCAAAAACAAGAGATAGGAATAAAATTCCCGAGTAGCCCTCGCAACATCCTGAACAGCTAATTACTCACATTTCGAGCCATTCCCCGAAGTCGAACGCAGTGTGCTGATCTGCAAGCTCGCCAAGTTTCTCCATGAACATATCCACGACTTCGTCTAATGCGGTCTCGTTTTGAGCATGCTGGTCAGAGTGTAGGCAGGGCCCACGACTTTCCTCATAGCAGCGTGGTGCTTTTCGTTGTCATCGGTGAAGGTATCAATCCCTCCCAAGGCAACAGGTCGATAAGTCAGGTACCAGTCTGTTTTCTCCAATGGTGTTTGGGTACTGTAGATTATGGGGATAGCCCCTGGATCGCTGAAACTGACTTCATCAGGGGCGATGCGAACGAGTGGCCCATACTCTAGAATTAGTCGTTAGCAACAAGCATCTTACCCGGCTTACTTGTACGCTCTCAGACTTTGTGGGTATGTGTGAATCAACTCACTGCTTGTGGTCAGCGTATTTTAGAAACATTCAAGCGTAAGATCAACCTTGAAGAAAGCAGCCCAGCCCAGATAATATTCAACAAGCCCGAAGAAGGCCATGATGAGAGACCTGGGGATCGTAGCATCAGCTCGCAGCGAACCAGATGGACGGTATTTGTTGGATTGTTATGGGGTTCCGTAACATTGGCACTACATCGTTTTCGTCCAGGTCCGTTGATTAACGTGGCACGTGCCTCCTTAGCCTACATGATCACCCGCAGGTGTGTGGAGGGGCTTAGCAGCCCATGTATCCACACATGCTGTTACGAATACCCCATCAATAGACACTTACAGAATGCATAGCGTGGAAATGAGGCAGTCTCATCACAAGATGATTTGTGAGCGTTTTACATATGAACACGCTGTGCGATTTGATAAATTCGGTCTTACTGATGGGTGGTTGATGGCTGTTGCCGTCCAATAGTTTCGTGGACATCGTGAGCGACGGAGAAGGCGCTCGTCTGCTGCATCAATTTGATCCTTTTCGAATTGTCTTCTGCCATTACCGAAATCGGCCCACATGCCATGGTAATACTTGTTCCCATGCCGCAGTTATGGAGTTTGAAGTTGATGGAACGTGGGAAAAGAGCTTGTCGTGGGGTGCAGTCTTCGGCGTCAGTATTGTGTAAGCAGAGACTAAGAGAAATCAATGTTGGCCCTCGAGCTAACTCAATCGGAAAATAGCATTTCTAGCTCGTGTGCTCGCGTACAAAACTTGACCATGAACTCAGCTTACGACACTCTGGTAAAATGTACAGTCTAACATCCAGCTGAACGTTGGCGTCCTATACACTTTTATGCCCGACTTCCGCCGCTGCCTCGCCTGTACACTGCCAAAACAATTTGGATCGAACGAGGACGGGTTGCCATGGCATGTTGAGGCTCTGTTTCCGAATGATTGTTCCCCGAATGAAAAGACGACTGCCTACCTAGGTACCTAGGTAGGGGTCATTACCGGGCATTCCTGGGCTCTATCTGCGACAATGTTCATAGAGGCCACTAGCAGGTAGGTGTCTTCGATCAGGTCTAAGGAAGATGTGCTGCAGCTACTAGAGTTAATGGTCAGCAAGTCGAGACCTTTGGCAGTGATGACGGCGTGTAGTCCGGATCTCTGGACTGCATAGAACAAATAAACTTTGGAAGGCTCGACATCAGGGCACGCTGTCAAAGGGTTAGTCAAAACCTAAACTTGTAACGAGGTGTGCACCTGTGAGATTAGTCTAAATATCTATTCTACCAGGTATCTTTTCAATACTCCGCCCGCTTAACATTTCCATTTTAGGAAGTGTCGGGGCAATTCTCCCCTCGCAGGACCCGTTGCTAACCTTGGAAGCTACTAGCGCCTTGTGCGCTACGCTTACTTGGGCACGGTCCGAAGCTGAGTGCCAACAACGGCCAAGCGTTCTACCGAAAACTACAGCTTTCACGATTCGAAGCTCTTGTTTGCAGCATCATTACCTTTGGCCTGTATTCTCTTTTAGATCGATGCTGCTGCGCATATCGAGTGGCATTACTAGGTTTTGTCTCAAACCCTCACGGCATCTAATAGTTGGCAGTTCCTCGGCGGTCCCACACTCAAGCTGAATTACCACGAAGACGCAATACAGACCCTTCACACTACCCACAGCAGGCTCCACTAAACCAATGTGGCGGAAATAAGTAACTTTAAATTGCTCAGACTACAGACGCTAGACACCAGTCTTCCTCGCAAGCTGGTTAGTCGTGCAGAATTCCTGCATCCTCCAACTTTCAGCCAGCACGGCGCGATTAAACCCTCTCAAGCGTCCTGAGCACATTTCTGGGTGATGGAACGAATCTTCGAACCAAAGAAGTACACAGGAACCCCTAGACCCATTAAGGCCGCGACAATGCCTGCGCAGATGTTGAATGCACCCTCATACCCGGCAGTGTTCACAAAGCCAATCGACCCAAACGAGATGCCGAAGCCGATGAAGCCTCTCAGAGAGCAGATAAGAACGAGCGCAGCGTCGATTCGCTGAGGATAGGCGTCCATGCAGTATACGAAACTGGATACCACGATGCCGACGAAGCCGAAATACTCGACGTTAAGCGTAACGGCGATGCCCGCCCAGCTCCAGTCGTTGGGATTCTGAGCAGTCATTCCGTAAATGATCGTCGAGATAAGGATGGACAGCAGCGGAATGATGAGAGCAATGAGGCGATATTCGGGCTGACTGACGCCATCATTCCTCTTGCTCAATATCTTGACCACGAAATCGCTCAAGTGTCCACAGAAGAACGGTACCGCCACTGCGGTAGCTACCTGTCCCGCGAACACATAGCCAAGCATATCGAAGTTCCAGAGGTATGGGGGTTGTACGAGTACACCAGCAAATAAGGCTGACATGAGCACATAGATGCCAAGGGCAGCAGAGTTGATGAAAATCAACCACAAGATATTGGGAAACCAGATGATCTGGAACATTTGTTTCCAGCAGTCGATTGCTTCGGACCAGTGCGCATGGCCCTTCCAGGGTAGCATGTCGCGAACGAAGCTGCGCGGAGCGTAGTTGACGGTATCGAGTTCACGTTTGGTGTTCGTCGTGACGGGGACGAGCGTACCCTCCTCGTCGATTCCCTGACCATCTGCGCAACGTTATTATACGCGTTGTCGTAGAAGGTGCGCTGCAAACTTACTCAATGCTTCCAACGTGCGCACATACTTCGTCTCGACCACAAATATGACACTGAGAACGGTAATGCCGCCACTGAGGCAGCCAAAGATACCATACCACCACCTCCAGCCCAAATCGGTGGCGATGTACGAGCTTGCGACGATGAGCGCTGCGGTGCCCAGCGTCTGAAGTGCGCAGAACCAAGCGATCACGTGTCCTCTTTCGTGCAGATAGAAGATTTCCTGCACGATGATGGGGCAAAGCGCCTCGGCCTGGCCTGCAGCAATGGACATGACATCTCGACCAGCGATATGCGAGCCCAAGCTACCACTGTAGGCGCACCAGAGGCAACCGAACGACAACACGATGGTTGACATCAGATACACTGGCCTACGACCCACAGCGTGAGCGACAGGGATAGCGAGGAGGTTTCCAACGCCCATGAAGAAGGCAGGCCAAGTTGCGAGGTCGCTGGTTTTGGGGTCTCCGCCATATGAAGCCTGAACTATGGGTAGGATGGCGCTGATGCCGCTTGCCATCAAGTTGCCGGTGGCTGCGTAGAGGCCGACGATAACGAGGATGAAATATTTCTGCCATTTCGGAAGATTCAAGGGATCTGTATGGGATTAGTCTGGTCACAGTACCAGATGCATACGCGCTCATTGCTTACCGTTAGGATCTCGAGTCGGAGTGGGAATCAGGACGATGCCGTCCTCGTCGAACAGCCTGATGGTACCGACCACCGGCTTCGTGGCTTTCTTATGCGCATCAACAATCTCGATATGCGCGCTCGCGTCCATCTTGGAGTCCTTGGTCGCCATGACAGTTGGGCGGTGATGCGGGTGAACGACGTGGCATGGTAGGCATTTTGTACTGCTCAGAGGGCGGGAGTGGATGCTGCTGCCCTGGCCATGGCGACTGCGTTGAGTGCTGGAAAGAGGACCGCCTCGACAAACTCGACCGAGCTGGGCCGTACAGTCCAATAAGTCTACGCACGGATTGTGGAGGGCGCGGGCTAGGGTGTGGGGATATCGTCCGGGCCCAGGCATGGGGGGACAAATCTGCGGGGTACCAGAGGATTTTCAGCCTCAAGCTCCTCGGCAAATGACCACCACCACCGCCCTGCTGCACGGCACACACCATGAGCGAACCCGGCATCAAAACGTCGCAGCGCGTTTCCCGTTCCTGCATCGAATGCGGCCGCCGAAAGATCAAATGCGACAAGAAAAGCCCCTGTCAGCCGTGTATTCGCAGGAATGCTGCCCACGAGTGCAAAAGACCCATTGCACGAGTCAGGGGGCAGCTGACTGTTTACGCCGCTGAAGACACAGGGAGCGCAGCGGATATCCAGCTAGACGACTTGCTGCGCGAACGGGGCGCTCTACGGGCGCAGATTGCTGAACTCGAGACCGCTCTCGCCTTGTCCAAGCCCTGCGCCCACAGCCGCACCAGTGAATCGACCGATTACACGCAACCTGCAGCTTCACTCGAGGATCTAGTCCCTGCGTTTGAGCAGTTCGACATCGGCATCAAGACTGGCACGACTGCGCGAACTGGTGCCGAGAAGGATATTGCAGATCGCCTCTATGAGCCTGCAGCGGATCCACTGTTTCTGCTTCTTCCTAGCCGCGACGCTAGCCTCCAACTCGTCACTTTCTCTCTCCGAAGGCTGGGGTGGCTGCATTGCGCCATAGACGCTGACGGCTTCCTGGAAGAACACGAAGATTTCTGGCAAAATGCACAACTCGGTACCGGCATCGAGCGTGGGCGAGAGCGACGGCCCTGGATCACCGTCTACCTCGCTGTCATGGCTGTAGGCATCCTCTACTCGGACCCTGAGGATATACCAAGTGCTGTCCATCTTCCGCAACTTGGCATACCTCTCGCTGATCCCGTGGCTGCTGCTGTTCATATGTCCCATCTTTGGTATGAGGCTGCATTGAAAGAGCTAGAGCGGTACGGCTTCACCGGCACCCCATCAATCTGTGCTGTACAAGCCCTTGCCGTCTTAAGCCTATGTCACTCCAACTTTGGTGAGCATCAGCGAGAGTGGCTCATCACCGGATTTGCAACGAACGCGGCCAGATGTTTGGACATGCACAAGCTCGGCAATGAATTCAATTGTTCCAAGGATATTTGTCGAAGGCCAGAGTGGTCTTCGCCGACTAAGCGGGAAATGGGTCGTCGGTTGTGGTGGGCATGCGTTATCCGGGACTGGTAAGTATCCCTGCTGTAGAGTGCATGGTGTGCGTCCAGGTATACTAACTGTCCTTGTGTAGGCTTGGAAGCTGGTCCCGACCTCCGTCTATCTCGCCTGCAAGTTTCTGCTGTCAAGCCTCTATTGCCAGCAACCATGGAGACTATGTTCTGCCCAGTGCTTACATTACCGGTAGCCCTGCTTCTTCTGAGTCAGCAAATCTGGGAACTCCTTCACCTGCGCATTACCACTCGATCATGTGTCGACTTGCTTACATAGTGTACCTGTACATCAAAGCAAACACGCATCAGACGCATCTGAAGTTTGCAAAAGCCATCGAGGAGATACAAATAGTCAAGCGAGATCTGCCCTTGCATTTATCACCCAACTTCCCAGCTAACGAGGACGATCGCATATGGGAGTCGGAACACCCATGGATCCCATTCCAGCGTTATCTCATTACCTATGTTCTTGACTTTCTGCTGTTGTCGATCGCGCGTGTGCTGATACCAAGGAATCCGGAAGACGATCCCGCAATTTCTAGACAACTCGCTCTTCATTCAGCCAATCGCATCTTGAATCACTATGCAACGCCCGTACCCAGGGTTTACAGGCTAGTGTGGACTGTGTCGGCGGCAACGGTCGCGGCCTCTATATATATGTCGCTCGACATGCTTGCTAACTCTCATGATTATCGCGGCGACTCCAAGCTTCGGGTCATCGGTCTTCTAAGACAGGCCTCCGTCGAGCTAAAGAAGCATGCAGTAGTTGCAGCTCATGCAGCAAAGGGTTCTGCTGTGCTAGAGGGTCTCTTGCCACTACTGGAGCAGCATGACTATGATCGTCCGCGAGCGTCGCATTCGATGCAAGAGTTATTACAGCAGCTTGCGGCAGCCGACCTAGGCGTTCCATCCGACTCTTCAATCGTCCCAGACTCTGATCTCGACGGTCTAGCTCATGTTGGAAACTACGACAGTATGAACATGTGCGATGGGATCAACAACCCTCTCGAAGGAACATATGGAATCGATGATTGGGATCATGTATTCTCCCAGCTCTGAAAGCCGGCTAGATCAATTTACTACACTATCAAGAAAAACAAGCAACGCGACGAGAACTTCTTTATCAATAAGGCTTTACACCGGCCAGTTTGAGCAGCTTGTCGGTCAAGTCGGGCTTCTCCAGCGGCTCGTTCCGCTCCCAGGGATCGATCTCACCATCCACCTTGGCTTTACCTTGCGAGTGGATGTTGATGTGTGGCCAATGTGTTGTCGCCTCCCAACGCTCGAAGATCTCCTTCTTCTTCTCTAAGTCCTCCTTGGATGCCATGGCCGCTGGTGTGTAACAGGCGTATATGATTGTGCGGATGTTGTCGGTCTCTGGGTACACGGCGTAGTGCATCTGTCGCGAATCCCAGAGGATCAAATCACCAGGCTCGGCGCAGACCTTGACCATCTTGCAGCCTTGCTCCTCATACCACTTCACGTCGGAGTCTTGGAAGGGGTAGAAGTCGTAGTGAAGCGCAGCGAGTGGGCCCTTAGTTCGGTCCGGGGGGTGCTGCTTGAAGAATTTGTTGAAGAGCTTAGCGCTGCCTTCCATTACCACCAGTCCACCATCTTTGGGACCGGCTTCAGAGACTGAGAATCGGAGTTAGTAAGGCGTGTTTTTGTGTAGTAAATGGGTACTGAACGCGTACGGTTGATGATGCCCTGCACGCAGGATAGGCCCTGACGCTCAGGTGCCTGGTCTACATGTGGCCACGGCTTGGTGCCAGCCATCTTTGCGGCATTCGGCAATGTGAGGTTGATTGTGTCGTATGACACGATGAGTTCGTTTGTGTTCCATATCTTTTCGAAAGCAGCCAAGACACCAGGTTCTCTATTTCACATAGCGTTAGATACTACGACATAATTAAACGGTGGCGGGAAGATGGGCCAAGCCTACTGTCTAGCCTCCCAAACATATTTCTCGTGTGCAGCGCAGTAGTTCAAGTACATGCCGTTTTTGAAGCTCTGGGGTAGGTTCTCCTTGGTCCATGACTCTGGCTTGTTGATGTCGAAATCGTTGGGGAAGGTGCCGAGCCAGTCCATCATCTTGTTGCGATACTTCAGGGCTCGCTCCTTGGGGACTACACCCTTAAGGACGACGTAGCCCTTCTCGTAAAACTCGTCTCTCCAGTCGCCATAAGGCTGCTGGGCGCTCTCGTTGTCGTTAAGGTATGGTGCCATGATTGTAGAATGATAGGGTGATAGTGTTTGAGAAAGTTGGATGTTCAGTTAGTCTTTGGCTTCTCCAACATATATACTTTGCACCACCGACTACCATCATTTCTATTACACATGTTCCCGCCCGTTCACGGCCGCCTATTGCAAGGGTCTCTTAGCTTCGGGGTCGGGATAATCGCACCGTTCAGGGTCCGGTTCTATGCATCTCGGTCGAGTACGGGCGAGTAAACCGTGCACATGCGTTCCGCACCCCTGCTTCTCCAGCTTCCCCACATACCGACACACGATACGCGTCTGGAATCTGGATGGAAATATTCTTCCGGCACAAAGATCGGTGGTAACATCGCGGCCGAGTACGGTCGGGGCTTTGGAGAACTGGGACCACGAGCTACCATGCGCTCTATGAAAACCAAGATGGCTCCCCGTTCTGGACTTGCTGCACGTCAATCGCATCACCATCATTCTCTCCAGCCTTAACCATGCCTCTCTCTTTTCAAGTCGCCAACCTCGCCGTTAAGCCGCCCAAAGTGGGGGAGAATGGGTACCAAGGCTTCAACCCGCGCAAGGAAACCCTTCCGAAAGACTATCAAAGTCGAGATGGTGCTCGCGCACTCTCCGAAGACATGATTGCTGAGCACGATGTTGCTGTCAAAGTCAGAGATGGATGCACTTTGTACTGCGACATCTATCGGCCTTGCGGTAGCGAGAAGAGCGACGGGAAGGTCCCTGCGATCGTAGCTTGGAGTCCTTTTGGCAAGAAGCATACCGGAATCGATATGATGTCCAAGGTTCGTTACTAAGCTTCCCTCGATCTTGACTTTTGGCTGACAATGGATAGGTAAAATGGGGCTGTGGTGTACCGAAAGGTTGCCTTAGTGGTCTTGAGCGTTTCGAAGGACCAGATCCAGCAGAATACTGTCCTCGAGGGTACGCGGTCGTGAATGTTGATGCGCGGGGTGCGGGTGATTCAGACGGAGACATTGTCATCATGGGCAAGCAAGAGGGTGAGGATGGTCACGACGTGATCGAGGAGCTGGCGAAGATGGACTGGTATGGCTCATAGACTACGTGGTGGTAATAAGAGCTAACGACACAACAGGTGCAACGGCTCCATCGGACTCGCTGGAAACTCGCATCTCGGTATTGTTCAATGGTTTATTGCGGCGACCCAACCTCCATCTCTGAAGGCGATCGCACCATGGGAAGCTTGCGGTGACCTCTACCGAGAGCAGTTTGTACGTGGAGGCGCATGGGATAACGGGCTGTTCGATTTCATCACTGAGCACGTCATTCGCGGCAAGAATGGGCTTGAAGACTTCAAGGAGATGTATCGGCGTTCATCAACGATGAACCCATACTGGGAAGACAAGCGGTAAGCACACTCTGATCAATTATTCAGGGCGCCATTGCTAATGTCTACTACCTAATAGTGCGGAGATTTCTAAAATCAACATCCCGACGTACATCGTTGCCTCTTACTCGAGTTTCGTAAGTAGCATCGTGATTCACAAACAGGTTGTTCTGACTGACTGGTGCAGGTTCACACAATGGGCTCGATAAGAGGGTGGATGCAAGTCAACACCAAAGACAAGTGGCTTCGCTGGGACCCATACCAAGAATGGTACGACCTTTGGTCCGTCCAGGAATCCATCGAAGAGCTCGCTTCCTTCTTCGATCGCTATCTCAAGAACGAAAAGAACGACTGGGAAAAGACACCGCGCGTGCGCATGGCATCCCTTACATATGGCGACAAAGAAGCGATATACCCCATCGTGGAGGAGGATTTCCCCATACCACGAACGGACTACCGCACACTGTACCTCAGTAGCGACAACACTCTCCAGACCTCAGCACCATCACAAGCAGGCGTTCTATCATACAATTCCGAAAGCAACACATCACCCGTCTCGCACGCTGCCTTTACCCTGAAATTTGACAAACCCACGCGCCTCATGGGCCTACCAAAAGCCGTTCTACACATGTCATGCCCAGACTTCAACGACATGATCGTCTACGTCTTAATACGCAAGCTAGATGCACAGGGCAAGCCCATGATCGCCATCAACATCCCGTGGTCAGCAGCGCCATACTCGAAAGCGTCCGACATCCCCGAATCAGACTACAGCAACCTGATGGTATACTATGGCCCCACCGGTGTCCTGCGAGCTTCACACCGCAAGATCGACGCGTCGAAATCGATACATCTGCAATACCCCTTCCACACACACGACGAGGTGCAAAAGATTACCCCGGGCGAGATTGTGAAGCTGGAGATTGGGCTGTGGGCCATGGGTGTGGACTTTGAGGCCGGTGAGAGCATCAGTGTGCAGGTTAGTGGAGAGTATCCGTTGGTGCAGGAGTTTGGGCCGAGGAAGAAGGTCGAGTTGGAGGAAAGGAATAAGGGGACGCATCAGGTGCATGTTGGTGGGGAGCATGCGAGTTATGTTGTGCTGCCTTTTGTATAAGTTGGGGAAGATGTGCATGTGGCAGAAATCTGATATCGCAGTGGTATTAAGTGAATGCATGCGTCACCTAGCAGAACATTTAAGATTCATGCGGTGCTCCTGCCATGTGAAGCTTGCTGCCCAAGTAGTGTTTGTCATTGCCTCGTGGCGCCACACCGCGACTTCTCAAAACGTCCATTGTTAGTCATGAAAGTAAACAGACATCCCCTCACCGCACCCAATCTTCCTCTCACCCCAAACCCAGCGATTGCTCTCCAACACACATCTGTCACAACAATTTCCAAAGACGTACCGCTTACTGTGTCCAAGCTGGCAGTAGGCATGGACGACGCGAAGCCCATTAAGGTTGAAGCCGACGAGCTTGAGGAGGGCGAGATCACCTCGTCCTCAGCCCTAGTAGCGATCGAAGATGATGACGCTGGTGTGCTCGAGACTGAATGCGCAGAGATTTCTTTGCACGGTAATTAAGCTCACCTGACTACTGGAGATATCACTGACAGCTTTTCTAGATAAGCTGCAGCTCGCCTCCTACGAATACGCAGCGCTTGAGGAGCATCACGCTAAGCTTAAGACCCGGCATGACGACCTGCGCGAGCTTTGTTTAGCCTACAGAGACGTTATCAGTGGCTACTCTTCCTATGAAGAGCAGACTATCGGCATGGAGCAGTTGCGTGCTGAGGCTGGGCGCGAGGGCATGCGAGCCAAAGCCCTCGAAGCTGATGTGCTGAAACCGATCATCCGCGAAGCTGGCGGATTGCAGGCGCTCGTGTCGCAGATGCAGTCGATAAGGTCGCTGATCGCAAAGGCTGGCGGCCTTGCTGAACTGGAGGAGCTGGTCTCTGATACTGCTTTGCTCCAGATCAGTGTCGATGAGGTTGGAGGCCTACAGGGTCTTCATAACCTCATCATTGAAGCAGAACACCTGCGGGCGGAGCAGCATGCGTATCTCGCGGCGAAAGTCAAAATGGAGGGATCCGAAGGTCTTATCGCAAAAGCTGCAAAATACGACCGACTCATGCAGGTCTTCAATGAGCTGCAGGTGAAGCAGGACTATGTTCATCCTGTCGCGACAGCTAAGATCAACCCTGCCCGGGCCAGCCGCATCGCTTCTACGCCACTCGAAGACGATCCGTTTCGTGATCTGTACGAGGCTCCTCCGGTCCGACAGCCAAGCAAGAAGACAGGCTCGAACGATATTCCTCTAGGATCTACACACGCACGTCTACAACCACCTAGTCAAGCCTACGAGCGACCGCGAGTAAAGCGCCAGTTGGAACTGCAAACCGAACTACAGGATATCGTCGCCAAGCGTCCACGAGTTGACGTCGGACGTGCTTCAACTCTACTTCAGAGATCCATGACTCCATTCCTGGTAGACAGGCCGGCACAGGCTCGCTCCAGACAGATGCCTGAACCGGAACAGGCCCACTCACAAAAATCAGAACAGAAGACAGTGGTGAAGCTGGAAGAGCTTTGTGGTACCGAGACTCAAAGTCTCCGTCCGAACAGTAGACAGCTCAGCACGCTGCCAATCCTAACTCCCACTGCCAAGGAAATTGCTTTGCCGAAGTCAGTTTTCGTTGGGCGCTACCCCATTGCTCTTTGGACAGGAGCAAACAATCCTTATGCTACCGAGTCTCCAGGTGAGATGAAGAAGGCTGAGCACATTCCAAAGGGGCTAGGCAACTTTCTGGCGAACGAGCTTTCCAAGCACATTACTGAATCTCTCACTCCCCTCTGGAATGCGATGCCTTCCAATAAGGACACGTGTGTGCTTCGATATCTACTGGATGGTCATAGACCTTCGGGCAATCCACAGGAGCGTAGGGCTTGCCGGATTTGCTCGTCAGCTTGGGTTAGGTGCCACCGTCCATGCGCCTTGCTCCTACTCGTGGACGGTGCTCGCACCATAGTGTTCATGCCACTCCGTGATGGGATTTACAAGGACACGGACTGGCGGGAGAAGAACTACTGGGTGATGAACGCTGAGTAGGTAGTGGACTGAAGTTGAGATTTTCGATATGATATACCATGAGGCGTGCCATACGATCTGTCAATAGCTTAGAGATTATTGTTGTAGAGTCAGGCGAAGATGTTCAGCCTACCTGATCAGCTGGTGTTCTCATGAATACATTTCTGCCTCGTCCAATCTCCTTGGATCCTGCATGCTACCCATATCGTGCCCGTCATGATCCGGCCTCTTTAATGCTGTCCCCTCCTTCAGGTAAAGTATCAACCTGAACGCCGCATTTCCGTTCAAGTAGTACCGATGTAGCCTCTTACTTCTTATGAATCCTAGCCTTTCGTATAGCTTCAGACTAGCTGTGTTAGAGACCTCCGTCTCCAAGACTATCTCATCCGCGTCGCGAGCGGTCATGGCGTCGACAGCCAGTCGAACGAGTTGGGTGGCGATTCCGCGACCTCTGTATTCTTCCTGTGTCGCGAGCATAGCTATATAGCCTCGATAGGTTCCCGAGCGGTGCGGTTCGAGTTTGCATGTTATGACGCCGATGAGGGAGTTGGTGGGGGAGAGAGCCTGTGGGAGGGGTCAGCGAATGGTTGGCACATACAGGGGAATGTCAGCAGCGAAGGGTACTCACCATGTAGCAAAGGTCACCCCATTGGTATAGGAAATATCGGTACACATAGATACTGTATGGCTCGGAGAGGTCCTTTGAGATTAGTTGGCGGATGGCGGGGAGGTATTGCTCTTCTTTGGAAGCCTCGTATTGTATGTACTGGAGGTCTGTCTCTTTCAGCTCCTTGGACATGACCGTCTTCGCCGTATCCACTCCAGGGAGCGCGCATTCACTCTCGGCCATATCGCACGTGGAAATGAGAGTCGTAGCCGTCGGCAAGTGGAGGTGCCTTGTCTAAGGCTGCGGAGAGACTCCCGGCTTGGCAAACGGCAGCAACGTGCTACGCGAGGTCCCTGTGCAGATCATTTCGTCACATGTCGGAGGTTTCGGACTTTGTAGAGATAACAAAACATCGCTCGTGCCGAAGGGCCCCTCGTTTGCGCCATTACCCCACCCACGTCGACACGACCCTGAAAGGCTCCGCAAATGTCTTTTCTAAGACGTCGCTTTGGCGGCGGCGGCAGTGGAGGAGAGGACTCGACGCCCGAGCTCTCCCGCGAACCCTCGCCGGGACCCGATGGCAAGCGGCCGGCCAATCTACGTCTGATCACGGCGGAGCAACTGGCGACACTGAAGCAGAAGGGAAAACATAAGAAAAGAAGGAACTTTTGGGTCTTCAGTCTGGGTGGCATCTTCGGCCTGCTGCTCGCTGGCTTCTTTGCTAGCAACAATGACATGATCGATCTGAGTGGCCTGGGGGAAGTGAACCTGGAAAGCATCATGGAGGCGCTGCCAGATAACTTTGTGAAGAGTGCGCAGCAGATGCAGGTACGCGCATTCCGGCTGTGTTGTCGAGTCACTTGGATACAAGAGACAGAGAGAGTGGAGGGGATAAAGGCTGACTTCCTCCACTCAGTAGAAAACCGAACGAGACGCCGTAAACTACGATTCCTTCGCTGTCGGTCTACACGCACAGAAGCAGGGGATTAAAGCTAAACATCCCGTCATTATGATACCCGGTGTCATTTCCACTGGCCTTGAGTCTTGGGGTACTGAGGAAGGTTCACGACAGTATTTCAGGAAGAGACTATGGGGTTCATGGACCATGATGCGCGCATTGGTCCTTGACAAGGCACAGTGGAAGCGACATATCATGCTTGACAAAGACACAGGTCTCGATCCACCAGGAGTAAAGCTACGAGCAGCACAAGGATTCGACGCCGCCGACTTCTTCATAACGGGATACTGGATATGGAACAAGATCCTCGAGAACCTCGCTACTGTAGGCTACGACCCTGGCAACGCCTTCACAGCTGCCTACGATTGGCGTATGTCGTATCTGAATTACGAGATCCGCGATCAGTACTTCACCCGTCTGAAGTCCCATATCGAAGTCGCAGTCCGCGTATCGAATAGAAAGGTCGTCCTTCTCTCGCACTCCATGGGCTCCCAGGTACTATACTACTTCCTCCACTGGGTCGAAGCAGAGGGCTACGGTGGTGGCGGGCCAGGCTGGGTAGACGAATTCGTCGATTCCTGGATCAATATTTCCGGCTGCATGCTGGGTGCTCTAAAAGACATGCCAGCAGTTCTATCTGGCGAGATGAAAGACACCGCGCAACTCAACGCCTTCGCCGTCTACGGCCTCGAGCGCTTTCTCTCCCGCTACGAGCGCGCCGAAATCTTCCGCGCCATGCCCGGCCTCTCCTCGATGCTCCCCCTCGGCGGCAACGCAGTCTGGGGCGACGAGAACGGCGCGCCCGACGACACCCCTGGCCAAAACGTCACCTACGGACCCTTTATCCGCTTCCGCAACGCAAACTCAACCATGACGCAAAAGAACATCACCGTCGACGACAGCCTCCCCTTCCTCTTCCGCAACACAGAACCCTGGTTCAAGAAGATGATTCAAACCTCCTACTCCCACGGTGTAGCCCACACCACCAAGCAAGTCGAAGACAACCAGCTGCTTCCCGCCAAATGGGTCAACCCGCTCGAGACGCGCTTGCCGCTCGCCCCGAACCTGAAGATTTACTGCTTCTACGGCATCGGGAAGGATACAGAACGTGCGTACTATTACCGCAGCGATGACGACCCCATGAGCGGGCTTAATGTCACGCTTGATACCATGTTCACTCAGGGCAACGTCGACCATGGCGTCGTCATGGGCGAGGGCGACGGAACTGTTAATTTGCTTAGTAGTGGGTATATGTGTGCTAAGGGGTGGAAGATGAAGAGGTATAATCCCGCCGGTGTGCAGGTCAAGACTTTTGAAATGAAACACGAGCCGGATCGGTTTAGTCCGAGGGGTGGGCCCAATACTGGTATGTTTCTTTTCCTCGTTTTCCGTTTCCGCATACTAACGTTGTTGATCAGCCGATCATGTCGATATTCTAGGTCGCATGTCCCTCAACGATTTGATCTTGCAGGTCGCGGGCGGAAGAGGCGAGCTGATCCAGGAGACGATCCATTCCAATATCCGCGAATACGCGGAAAAAGTCAAGATTTACGAGGAAGAAGACGTCTAGCGAGTGAGAAGACTATGCGATATGAGCTAGCTGTACAAAGTTAGGTGGTTGGGTGGCTGGTTTTGAATGAGTTGGAAGAGAAATGATACCAATAGACTATTGAATTGTCGTTTTGACTTTTGGCATTTCATGGTTTCGTCTGCTTTGCTCTGGTGTACATTGTATCTTATATTTGTCTCATCTCACATCTACCTGTGCTCTCTGGACATATCTCCTTATTTCTTCTCCTCTAGACTCAGTCCCTCGATAGCCTTCTCACCCCCCTCAGTCCCTACATCTACCGTCGCCTTGTCCGCGCCCTCAACATGTCCGTCCGGCTTGGTCTCGACATTTCTCTTCGGATGGAAAGTACCCTTGTTCTTAACCTTCTTCTCCTTCTTGACCACAGGTGGTGGCGGGTAAGCCTTTTGCTCAATCTCCTTCCAAGCGGGGTTGGCCTGGAACTCCTTCTGCACGGGCTCGAGCAAGGTAATGAGGGCTTCTGTGACAGCGGGCTTGAGGTCTTGGGGTGTGAGAATGTCGTTTCGGTAGTCTTCTTGCATCTTTGCAATGTTGGTGTAGACGAGGGGCTCGGCGTCGCGACGTTTGACGACGAATTTGGGTTCGCCGTAGTTGAGGTGGCCGGCGGGGAGGAGGACGTATTCGACGAAGCTGAGGACGCCGTTCTCTTCGACAATCTTGGGCGCGGCATGCGCCTTCTTGAGCTTGCGCTTGATGACATCTGCGTCGTCCAGGACGTCGATCTTGGAGTCGGGGTCGGAGGCGCTCATCTTTCCGCCCTGCAGACCGGGAACCATGGGGTTCATCAGGTGAGCGCGTTCCTTGTAGCCGATCTTGGGCAAGACGTCCTTTGCGAGGGCGAAGATCTTGCGTTGGTCAACACCGCCAAATTGAACGTCTACATCCAGGTACTGTTCGTCGAGCGCTTGCATGAGCGGGTAGATGAGTCCACTTAGCGGCGCGTTCTCCGTTTGCTTGACGACTTCGGCACCAGCCTTCTTCGCGGCGGCTTCGCTCGTTATACTCGCAAGCCTCAGGAGATCCATGGTGTAGTCCGAGTTTAATTCGTAGCTTGATCCCAGCACAAACTCCAGCTTATCAATTGGCACGTTGACAGCCTTGAGCAGGGCGGTAATGGTGAAGCGGTAGTATTCGGCGCGGAACTTGACGAGTTCAATGGGTGCTTTCAAGTTGTCGAGGAATCCGTGGATATCGGCGAGGAGAATCTTTACGTGGCAGCCTGCTGCGAGGAATTGCGCGAGCTTGAGGACGGGTACGAACTACATCGAGTCTGTCAGCAGTGCACGCGACGCAAACCCAAACATTCAAGACGTACGTATCCGCAGTGCGGTCGCCCTGTGGTAGCAGTACCCCAGTAGACCTTCAGGTGACCCTGATTCTTCAATGCCTCGTCCATAATCTCCGGGTTGAGCACCTCAGCCAAGTTGACCTTGATGAGCGCCATCTTCTCCTCCTCGGACATGTTCGCAGCCGGGCCAACGTAGACAGCATCCTGTGCTTTCCTTAATCTATCTTTTGCATCCTTGAGTTGTGCTTGCGCCTCTTCGATTCGCTTCTCGATTACGGCGATCTCGTCCTGGATAGCGACGGGGTCGGCCATTGTGTCGGCCATGGCGGGGTATATGGAGGGGCGATTGGCGTGCCCTAATGGCAGTAAAGAGGCTAAGAGAGAAGTAAATGAAGAAGCAGGAAACGAGGAAAGGCGAAAACAGCGATTATCAGCTGTTTCAAGCTCAGCTGGAGGTTAGGTGGTGACTGCGAGCCTTGCGCGCGAGCTGAATGAGTCGTTGCGGGGCCCGAGACCAGTCACCAAAATAACATTTCCAGGGTCCAGTACCTGCTGTGCCACACCATGTGGCTGATGGCGCCTACTCAAGTGTATGCTCTCTCCCCTTGCACTTTTCCAGCGCGTTGTATGCGAACAATAAAAAAAATCGAATTTATAGTGTTCGAATACGTTGGTCATCTTTCATTTGGCTCGTTTCCATCTCAGCCTTTGCTGACGTAACGCTAGGGTGTGTCAAAATCAACACGAAATGAAATCAGCAATCACAGTGGCAAGGCAGAATTTCCGCTAAACAAATGTTTTCTGTCGCTTCTAACGAGTGTATGAACAGGAAGTAGAACGGTCTAATTCAAAAGCAAAAATTAAGAAACCAGTAACCAAAGCCAAATTGTTCTATAAGGAGTGTAGCCAACGCCATCGCTATGAATATTCAACCCAAAATGCTGTTTCCTCATCATGTCGTCGTCCCGAGCCCCGAATATTTGTCTGCCTCAGACTTCTACTGCGCGTTGCATTTGGCCAGGCAGACGTCGATGTCCTGTGCCAGGTTGGCAGGGATGTAGTTGCGGAACTCCTCGATGTTCTTACCGTCAATTGAGCTAGGGAAGCCAAGCGTAGCATTGACAACACCAGAGTTGAGAGCGAAGAAGTTTTGCGCTACCTGGCTCGTGCCAGGGTCCTCCGAGTTCAGGGTAGCCACGAAAGTAGCCTTTTCACAGTTGTTGTTGAATTGGAAGTGAATGGAGCCCTGGGGGAAGACGGTGCCTTCGAACTTGTTGAGGTAGCTGGCGATCTCAGGGTTGTCACCGGCTTTGACGAGACCATTTTCTAGGACATATCCGAACTCGAGGTTGTTGCCTTCAACCAGAGTGAGAAACTCAGTGGCGCGGGGGTGGACGTGAGGTGTGTTGATACCGCAAGGTTCGAGGAACCCGACAGTGGTGCTGATGCCGAGATCGGTGAGGATAGGGAAAGTCTCAATGTTCTAGAAAGGGCTTTAACAAGAGTGACATCAACTTGAATTGGTAAAACTCACGGCTGAAACAGCAACACCACCTTTGGCACCAGCTGGAGGAGGTGTGTTGCTGTCGAAGGTGAAGACGACCATCTTCCTCAAAGCATCACCCGTGAAGAGGGTCTGTCCTTGGGTGAGGAGCCTCTGGAAGCGCTTGATTGCCGTAGGTGCGGTGAAGAGATCATCGAAGAGAGCATCCTGGCTGGCGGTAGCAGCCGGAGGTGCAACTGAAGTGGCACTTGCGGCAGGAACTGACTGGTAGCCCTGAGACTGAGGAAGAGCTTGAACAGCTCCGAGAGCGAGGGAAGCGATGGCGACTTTGGTGATGGTGTACATGGTTACTGATTAAGAGGTGAAGGCTTGTATCGAAAGGAAACAATGAGATAATGGAAAAAAGAGGAAAAGAGGAAAAGATGAGACTGTAGTATGGTTTCTTGGTTGTGAGTAATGAGATGATTCTTTGAAAAGCTTCCATCTACACCATACTTATACCTTCATCTTGGAGGCCGTCCTACCGACATGACCAGATGTCTTGGACGGCAACTCGTGAGTCCGACGACAGTAAGAGGGCTGTACAGTCCTGCAGATGGCCAACTGACAGTATGCCTATTCCAGTGACAGATGCACTTTGCTTAGAAATTTCGGAACTCAGAATATCTATTGGCTAGTGTTGCAAAGAGGCTAGCCCTTGATGTAGCCCGTCAGCCTTACAGCGGGAGCGCTGACGCGCGTGAAGCCTGTGGGGGCAGTGTCACCGCCGTCATAAAACAAAACAGATGGCCAGAAGATCCACGGAAATTGCTCGACGATGCTTGCGTACATTGATGATGCTGAAACAACTCGAGATGACGTGTAGATGCAGTGCCCGGGGTATCGCGATGATACATGCCTTACAGGGCATCTAGAGATGTTCTCTCAACTTCTGGAGAAGTGTAGGAATCGGCAGTCGCAGGTGTTTTTTGAAGAGGCGCAGTGCAACGGAAGAGTTACAATCCGCATAATTTAAAAGGCCTCTTCGGCCAAAAGCCAGGTTGACGCGTGTGGTTTGGAATGAGTGGTGGTAAGCTTCCGAACTGACCGTTGTCGACGCCTGGGCCTCGCGCTTGCTTAGCGAAGGGGACCCCAAAATAGCCTGAGACTGGAGGCATCATCAATCCTTACCAACGAACAAAGGAAGCCACTGCTGAGCAAGGCGGTACCCGTTGACTGCAGGGAGCATCACGAGGCACGGTACGCGTCGGTCAACGCTGAGCAATTTAAAAGTAAAAACAGATTCCCTCGAATAACAGGTTACGCTACGCTAAAAACACGCCGCAAAGCTCCACGCTGATGAACGCCATGAATAGAGAAACCCGAGGGGCGCGACAAAACCATAGCCGCGCCTTTTTCATGCGCAAGCAACACTAATAATTCCTACTCCGAGTCGGGTTCGACATCCATGTTATCGTGCGCTCTCCAAAACGGAAGCTCGTCCAGAGTGAAGGCGTCGTCGCTAGGAATAGACGGAGGGCCTTTCGAATGCAGTACCGTTCCATCTTCAGGCTCCTCCACCTCAAGAATGTTGTTGGTATTTGACACACCCGCGTCTTCAAACATGAGGGAGCCTCTTCTTGGCCCTCGTACACGGCGACGAAGCCGACGCGATTTCTGGTCGAGGTCGTCAAGAGGATCGTTGTCAGAGTAACTACTGTCCCCTTCAACGCTCTGACTGTGGCTGCGTTTGAATATACCCGCACTCCATCGTTTCTTTTTCTGTCGATAAATTCGCTCCCTTTCCTCATGTTCCGAAGAGTCTTCTTCGAGCTGCAGTTCGTTCATTCTGGCGAATATTTCTGCCTTTACACCGCTCTTGTCGCTCTTTGCGTCTTCGCAATGGTCTGGACGGAGGACCTCTACGTCACAGTCGTAGCCAGGATCGCTGTCCAATTCTTCGAGTGTGAAGGAAGCTCTCTCCACCCGACGCTTGGGTATCTCCTCCTCTTGCTCGCCTTCATCGTCAGTCTCGTTCTCGTCGTCGGTTTCAGTCTCAGACTCGGACTCTTCGCATGTCGTCGCGGCGAAAGCTCGTTCGGAGTCGGACGAAGGACGGGAAGAGGGCTCACACGACTGCGGGCGAGTGAAGCTGAATTGATGATTGAAGCCAGTCGGCTCAATGAACTCTAGTGGTGGTGTCTGTACGCAGTTGTCCATACGCTTGTATACTGGAGAGGTCTGACGTGGTGGGGGCGGGAAGCGACTATGAGTTTCGGGGTTGGGCGTCATGGGCGGAGATTGTAGATGGCCGTTGAGAGCGGCGACTGGCGGCTGGTGGTGGGTTGCCATGATGTGAGGGTTCTCGTTGAGGTTTGACGGGAAAGATTGCGTCAGGCTTGCTTGCAGCCAATTGCGAAAGCGTACGTATCAGTGGCCCTCTCTGTAAAGTGTTGCTGAGCTTTCAGGGAATCAAAGTCCGACAGGCGTGTCTAATCTTTGAAATACGGAAGAGAAGTTGCGTCGACTGTATCATTCTGGAGGTGGCCCGAGAGTGTTTTACTGGGATATCTGAGCGGCGAGCTCGAGCGGAGAGGTGGAGAGTTTTGACAAGTCGAACCCTGCAACGCCTTGGCTTATCGTGCAGGAGGTCGAATTGGAGGTACTATAGGCAGCAATGCAGGAAAGGCAGCTCGCAGATCGGTGAAAGCCACAAGGTACAGGTCAGTTGGGGTGCGCAATGCGTATGTGGTGATCGAATTAGGGGAGTGGAAAAAGAAGACGAGCACTGGAGGAGGTATGAATTCCCTGCAGAGTGAGAAATGTGCGTGGGAGCGTCGCCAATTATCACCTGCGTTTCAGCAATGAGCTGGCCGGCCACGGAGCGGGTCTGTAGCAATGCTGCCCTTTCATGTGCAGCATCGCCTTCCCTCATGACTCCGATGCTGGCTACGATGTGTTCGCGAACGATTAGTCGCAGCAGCTCGTCGGGCAATCTACCTTGCGTCAGGCAGGATGGGTGCCCAATGAGGTCAGCGGTCAAAATTATCCTGCACAGGGCGGGTAGGTAGTGCTGGCACTACGATGGCCAGCTGGCACGGAGTCGCATTGGTGAGTTCGGCGGGGCATCGTTGCAGGACGCCAGACCAGGGCAGCCGAGCCCACGCAGCGGAGGCGAATTTGCGAGGAGGCGGCCCGCGAAAGTGAGGCTCTGCGCGCGGCATTTATTGTGGAAACTCGAGGTTTCTAAATTGAACCATGGAACCCAGGACGTGAAGCGCGAGCGATGGTGCCCATGCCGGGGAGATCTCACGTGATCATGGTGGGGAATCCGCGCTAGTACCGAGGGCGGTTAGGCCAGTTTGGAGGTTAATCCGAATGTTGCGTGGCATATCGAACATTGGACAGAGCAGCTCGGGCGCAGGCAGCAGTACCACAGATAATAGTCGACACCGTGTTTATTTCTCTTTTACTTATACCCGTTTCCCTTTGCGCTCGCTGTCTCTTGCATTGAGTCTACTCTAGCCGACAGTGAAGCTGCGGCTTCGTCCCCAATCCCGCCATGTCGTCCTCTCCTTCCATGTTGACGAAGGTAAGCAGCTCCCTATGTACGTATGCGCTCAAGCAGCTGGCTAACCATGTACAGTTCGAATCCAAGTCTTCACGTGCAAAGGGCATTGCCTTCCACCCCAAGAGGTACTCGCACTCCCCAATGCATTGCCCTAGCCTTTATTGACCGCCCTCAGGCCATGGATCCTCGTGTCGCTACACTCTTCGACCATCCAACTATGGGACTACCGCATGGGTACCCTCATCGACCGCTTCGAAGAACACGACGGGCCGGTCCGCGGCGTTGACTTCCACAAGACGCAGCCATTGTGAGCATTCTGGTCTACCTGGGCGTGCATAACCATATACTGAGACGGGCAGGTTCGTGTCCGGCGGCGACGACTACAAAATCAAGGTCTGGTCGTACCAGACTCGACGATGCCTCTTCACATTGAACGGCCACCTGGACTATGTCCGAACCGTCTTCTTCCACCACGAGCTACCGTGGATATTGAGTAGCTCCGACGACCGTAAGCGCATTCCAAGGTCTGGCACGAGACGCTGGCTAACACCAACCCAGAGACCATCCGTATATGGAATTGGCAAAACCGTAAGCATCCTCCTCCCCCTTCTTGAAGCGACGCTAACATATGCAGGCTCACTGAGTAAGTCTCGACGCAATCCCTCGCAGCCGTCCCAGCTAACCCCACCAAGTATGTACTATGACCGGCCACAACCACTACACCATGTGCGCGCAGTTCCACCCGAAGGAAGACCTCATCGTTTCCGCCTCGCTCGACCAGTCCGTTCGCGTTTGGGATATCTCCGGGCTAAGGAAGAAGCACTCGGCACCACAAGCCATGTCCTTTGAGGACCAGATGGCGCGGGCCAACCAGAACCAGGCAGACATGTTCGGAAACACAGATGCAGTTGTCAAATTCGTTCTCGAGGGTCACGACCGAGGTGTGAACTGGGTCGCATTTCACCCTACCCTCCCCTTGATCGTCTCGGCGGGTGACGACCGTCTCGTGAAGCTGTGGAGAATGTCGGAGACAAAGGCATGGGAGGTGGACACTTGCCGCGGACACTTCCAGAACGCCTCTGCGTGTCTGTTCCACCCGCACCAGGATTTGATACTGTCCGTCGGAGAGGATAAGACGATCCGCGTGTGGGATCTCAACCGCAGAACATCGGTCCAGTCCTTCAAGCGGGAGAACGACCGCTTCTGGGTCATCGCGGCACACCCGGAGATCAACCTATTCGCTGCTGGTCATGACAATGGTGTAATGGTCTTCAAGCTGGAGCGCGAGCGACCCGCATCTGCCGTCTACCAGAACAACCTCTTCTACATCACCAAGGAGAAGCATGTGCGATCCTACGACTTCCAGAAGAACATCGAATCGCCATCAATGCTGTCTCTCAAGAAGCTAGGAAGCGCCTGGGTACCCCCGCGGACGCTCTCTTACAACCCAGCCGAACGCTCCATCCTGGTAACTTCCCCAGCTGACAGCGGAACATACGAGCTCATCAGCCTTCCACGCGACGCTTCAGGAGCTGTGGAACCGACTGACACCAAGCGAGGATCTGGTAACTCCGCTGTATTCGTGGCTAGGAATCGATTCGCAGTCTTCAACCAGTCCAACCAGCAGATCGACATCAAGGACCTCAGCAACTCCACCACAAAGACCATTAAGCCTCCCCATGGTACAACCGACATCTACTTTGGCGGTACCGGAAACCTGCTGCTGATCACACCTACTTCCGTCGTTCTATACGATATCCAGGCCAAGAAGAACCTTGCCGAGCTCTCTGTCAATGGCGTCAAGTACGTTGTTTGGTCGTCGGATGGATTACACGTGGCTCTCCTGAGCAAGCACAACGTCACTATCGCGACCAAGAACCTGGAGCAAGTCAGCACTCTTCATGAGACTATCCGCATCAAGAGTGCCATCTTTGACGATACGGGTGTTCTGCTCTATTCGACCTTGAACCATATCAAGTACAGTCTGATGAACGGTGACAACGGAATTGTTCGCACCCTCGAACAGACTGTATACCTTGTCAGAGTCAAGGGCCGCAACGTGTACTGCTTGGACCGAGCTGCGAAGCCCAAAATTCTTCAGATTGACCCTACCGAATACCGATTCAAGCTCGCCCTCGTAAAGCGGAACTACGATGAAATGCTCAACATCATCAAGACCTCGAGCTTAGTCGGACAGAGCATCATCTCCTATCTCCAAAAGAAGGGCTACCCCGAGATCGCTCTCCAGTTCGTCCAGGATCCCCAGACGCGGTTCGAGCTTGCCATCGAGTGCGGTAACCTTGAGGTTGCGGTGGACATGGCAAAGCAACTCGATCGTCCAAAGCTCTGGCAGCGGTTGAGCACAGAAGCGCTGGCCCACGGCAACCACCAAACTGTTGAAATGACATACCAGAAGCTCCGAAATTTCGACAAGCTATCGTTCCTGTACCTCACAACGGGAGACCAAGACAAGCTGAAGCGCATGGCCAAGATTGCAGAGCATCGCGGAGACATGACAGCCCGATTCCAAAACGCTCTCTACTTGGGAGACGTGCAGAACCGGATAGAGATGTTCCAGGAGCTCGACCTCTACCCACTTGCGTACGCCACGGCCAAGGCCCAAGGCCTTGATGAACAAGCACAGTCAATCTTGGAAGCTGCGGGTGTCTCGGAAGAGCAGATTAACCTGCCTTCGATAGGCAACCCTCTCGCCCCTGCGAAGCCCATTGTACCTACCCACCAAGCGAACTGGCCAACGCGTGCGGCCTCTTCGACCGTGTTCGAGAAGGCTCTGCAGGGCGAAGTTGAAGGTATCGGATCGGAAGAGCCAGCAGCAAACGGCTACGGTGATGAAGATCTGCTTGGTGAGCCAGAGACAAGTGGTGCTGTGGCCGACCTTGGAGGCGACGATGAAGACGACATTGGCGGATGGGACATGGGTGATGATGCCGAGGTAGAGGCAGAGGATGACTTCGTCGAAGTTGAGGGTGCTGAAGCCGGTGCTGGTAGCAGCGAGGCGGACCTTTGGGCACGCAACTCACCTCTGGCTGCAGATCACGTCGCTGCAGGTTCTTTCGATACCGCTATGCAGCTGCTGAACCGTCAAGTCGGTGCTGTCAACTTTGCTCCTTTGGAGGAGCGCTTCCAAGAGATTTACCAGGCGACACGAACATACTTGCCAGCTACGCCCAACATGCCGTCATTGGTCAACTATGTACGAAGAACAGTGGACGAGACAGACTCACGCAGAATCCTACCGATCATCCCGCGGGATTTGGAGTCAATATTGTCAACTGATCTCACGGCCGGCAAGCAGTCCCTGGTCAAGAACAAGTTGGAAGACGGTATTGCGGCTTTCAAGAAGCTATTGCAGCTCATTATGGTCAACGTCGTCTCCTCTCAAGCAGAGCTAGCTGATGTAAGTTTCCTTACCGGCCTCTGCTTCAATGCATAACTGACATGACAATCAGGCAAGGAAGGCGATCAACACCGCCACCCAGTACATTCTTGCCATGTCCATCGAGCTTGAGCGCCGCAAGCTGCTCAACGGCGCCACTGACGTCTCCGCTCTTTCGGATGCCGACAAGAAGCGTGCTCTCGAGCTCTCAGCCTACTTCACCATCCCCGAGGTCGAAGGCCCCCACAAGTCGATCCCGCTTTCGGCAGCCATGAACTTTGCCCACAAAAACAAACAGCTTAACACCGCGCTCAACTTCGCTAACGCATTGCTCGACCGCACCGGTAACGCGAAGATGAAGGAGTCGGCCAAGCGCGTCAAGACTATTGCCGAGAGGAATCCCAGCGATGCGATTGAAATCGACTTTGACCAGTTTGCCGACTTTGACATATGCGCTGCTAGCTACACACCCATCTATGCTGGTCAGCCCTCTGTCACCAGTCCATACAGCGGCGCCAAGTACCACGCCAGGTACAAGGGTACCGTGTGCAGGATCGACGGCATCAGTCAAATCGGCGCGCCCGCCAGTGGACTGAGGCTTGTTGGTTAAAGTCGATGTCGGGCTTTTCTTCTTGTGGATGCTTGATCGTTGACAGTTGTATGCTTAGCGTTTCATGACTTGGTAAAGGTGTAGGTGGGAAGGAAGGAAGTAAGGTTGAAGGAAAGAGAAAATGGTTTGGCGCTAAGTGAGGCACATGTCTATAGCTTTTAGACTTGCGAAACATACAGAAAGACTAAAATGCGATATGAAGTATAATGTTCATTGGAATGATTGCTATGGTGCTTTTGTGAGGTGACCGTTTCTACCGTGGCAGTGTGTGAGAGTATCTTGCCTGCGAACATTTACTCTGTTGTGTTGCCTAGCTGTTGTGTCGAAGGTGTTGGCTATAGCATCTTTACTGCCTTTTACCACCATTGCAACCCTGTTATGTTATGAAATCTGCCGCTGCGGTACTGAACTGTGATTAGAAAAAAGAGCAGTATGTGAGTATTTGCAATTTAGATGATTGTTGTTTCAAAGACGACGGAGATAGTTAGCTCGTGATGGCAGTGATGCCCATCATGTAGGTGCAACACGTAGATCGAAAAAAACCATGTTCCGATACTTGGTGTGGCATTTGTACGTTGGAAGTAAATTCGTAGTTGTATAGAATACAGAACTTGATCACTCTTTAAAAGATGATACTTCGTGAAGTGTAAAAGCAAAAAGACATTAAAGCATAAAAGAGGTATCGAGCTTTATCCCCCAAAAGAAAACACCGTGATACCGCTTCCTTCGTTCGACGTATCTCGTTTTCCCAATTCCTTAACGCCACTCAATCAGATTCGTTGAAACCACCAATCTCTCGATGAAAGCATGGTCTTGTGTCGGCAATGACCTGGAAGATGGTCTACGGCACAATACCGTTAGACTTTGGCTGGCGGTGGGCCTGGTGGTGGCGCATATCCATTGTATGCCGGCTGCGGTGACTGAAGCTCGACGCCACTCTGTTGACCATAGTAGCCCTGGTTGGCACCGCCGCCGTAGTAGCCGTTGTGATTGTCCGTTGCGGCGGAGTAGGGTGGCGCGGGTTGGTGGCTAGGGTTGTAGTATGGTTGTTGAGAGTACTGGTTGTTCTGGTTGTTGTAGTTGCCGGGACGAGCGGCCCAACCAGTGCCGTAAAATGGTTGACGGCCTGCCTTACGACGGCGACGTGCTGTAAGGCAGCTACGGCGTGTGTTAGTTGATGATTCTAGTGAACGGGTTGAGGATCGACTTACGAGCATAGTACGAAGAGGAGCAGGAAGCCCACGACGACAACGACGAGGACTACCCATCGAACCCAGTTGTTCCAAGCCGAGTCTCTGCAGACTGTTCGGCCATTTGTATATGTATAACACCTAGCCATGGCGTGTTAGATTGTGTGTGTTGCTAGTCTCTGGAATGCGGAATGCGAAGGATGTGGACGGAAATGCGTGAAGGATGTTGATGTGGAGAAGGAAATCAGAGTACAAAAGCAAGAAGGAAGGTAGTAGGTGTGTGAGACGATGCCGATTGAACCGTGCTACAGGTGACGTTGTGACGTCGTCCGTCGCAAACGACCAAGACGCGGCACTTATACCCCAGACCTAAGTTGCGAAGCCGCCAACCCGCGCCGGCCGAACAGCAGCACCGCCACTGCGTGAGAAGGGAAAACGAATCGCGCAATACTTACTCATCGTCACCCCAGTACTGTCTAGTCTGAAGATGCATTTTCCGTAGTACACCAGTAATGTTTCGAAGTACAAAGCTAAGGTTGTGAAGTCGCGAGTGAGAGGGAAGAGCGAGGTGTAGGAGCTGACGATGTGGATCGGGCGGCAGGGCAGCCGAACTGGTATGACGATATAAGCCCGAGAGGGGAAGGATGTGCCAGTTGCTCAGCCACAGCCAAGACACCCAAATGGCTTGGAGGACCCGGTCAAAGTTGGCCGGGTAGACGAATAACGGGTAGAGCGGAGAGGGTGGAGCGACCACGAGTCTAGGTGACGACTGCTATCTAGTCGCGAAATTTATTACTGGTGTAGAAGGGGACTGAGAATGTTCTGGATGGCGCGCTGCGGATGTCGCTGGGGAGGCGCAGTCGGCGGCGACGGAAGATACGATGGAAGATTCGGATCCGGCTTGAAGAGGTGTATGCGGCTGGGAGAATCACCGCTTCTAAGTAATCAAGACCTGAAAAGGCAAATTTGATGATTTGTTTCTCGTCATCTGATCAGTATCTCCGGTCCGATGTTGAGTGCTGCGCCCGTCGCACCGTAACGTGTACCGAGCTAGCCCGAGAACGAGCACGCTTCAGCCTTTAAGGCTGAGCATCAGAGGGGTATTTAAGTGCGGGAATGTCAGCAATGTACATACGAGCGTGACATTACGCGTTCGTGTTGGTGTTGGGTCGTGAGCTGGTGACGCCAGCTTCGTGGTTCTGAGGGGCAGACAATGTCATCCCGTGTAAAATTGCAGCCGTCTGGTCGAGATGTTGTCAACATGGCGAGGATGCGCGGCCGTTGCGCGGGCCGCATCCAAGCATCACCTCTGCCAATTGTCACGATGCAAACTGCGGGATGTCTCACGCCCGATTCCTCGCATCCACTTGGGCGATCTAGCCTGGTGCCCATGCAAAGAACACCCACCATAACCCCACGGCCGTCTCTCAAGCCACAACCTCACCCACAGTCCCGCCACAGGCCTCTCTGCCACAGCTAACCTATCCAAATCCTGCCCTACGCCCTGAGCCCCGCCAGCTCACCGGCTCATCTTCCAGCATCCTTCGACAAGCAGGGGTTTGCATCGCTCAGCACGTCTTGAGCCAATCAGCACGTCCAGGCTCACGATTCCCTGGGAGGCGCTAATGCAGGATGAGTTGTTCAACTGTTGATGGCATGGATTTGCTTGGGTCCCACCAATTTGCCAGCGTGCATTGTGCGAAATAATAGTTGTTTGTTCCTCTCCGTCGCTTTTCGTCATTTTGTGCATTGATCCTCTTTCTCTCTTTTTGGAGGTTCTTGTTATCTTTTGTCGGCAAAGTTGGCGCAGCCACATGTCTCTGCTGCGCTATTTGAGTCACTGATCATCCGTGCAACACGGCCATTTCCAACACCAGAAACGCGAGCCGGTCCACTCAAAAAAGGAGCAACGGCACCACCTGCCCTCGCAATTGCTTTTCACTCTTCACCCAACGCCCTTTCCGACTACCTGTAAGAACGAAACAAAAGGTCACGCACCTGTACACGAGACACACGAGTCACGAGCAACCAAAGAGGCACTAGTCGACAGAGAGACATGAAGATTCCACTGTATCGCTGCCACTCTCAGGTCACTCCCCATATGGAGCCGAACAAGAGATGAGATGAAGCATGCGCAACCATATATGTCAATTCGCATCTGGACCCATATCTTCCCGTCTTTTCTTAGCCGCTACATCTTCGCTGGAATATGAAACAAAGAGAATGATACATGATGGAACATGGGCCGTCGCCGTAACAATGATATGAAAGAGAGTAAACGTGTCGAGCTGGGGAACTGGAATGGCCATCGCTAGCCTGCAGATCGATCTGCCCGTCTTTTCTTCCATCAAGTCGTAAGAATCATTAAAGATGTCGTAGAACGCTGACGACCGTAATTCGTAAGAACGTAGGCACGTCGCCGTCGTGAAGTTGCGAAAACACCAAACCGAGTCGAATGCGTTGCGAGCCTCATGTGGCCTGCGAGACCCCACCGGTCACGTTACCGTCCAACCGACTCCGAACAACAATACAACACGATACCTCACTTGCTGGCTCGAGCGATCAACCACTGGAGAACAGCGTCGAGATTGGTCTCTTCCTTTGCGCTGATGCCGTAGCAGCTCACTTCTCGGTGCGACACCGACTTGAGGTCCAAGGCTTCGATCAGCTCGTCGACCGACAGCTTGTTAGGCAAGTCGGACTTGTTGCCCAGGACTAGAAGCGGGATCCCCTCCAAGGCGGGCTTCTCCAAAAGGAGCTTCAACTCTTCGCCAGCGACAGGCAAAGCGTCCTTGTCAGCCGAGTCGACGATGAACCTAGTGCGATGAGCCAAAGCCGACAATCACATGCGAACTGAGCAAGACGTACACAATGGCGTTGACCCCGCGGCAGTATCGCTCCCACATGGAACGAAACCTAGGCTGTCCTCCAAGATCCCAACTGTTGCCGCTGGTCAGCAGATGCGCCTTCGGCCTAGTAGATTGCCCTGCACCCCGCAAGGCTGGCTCAAAGGGGCTTGGCGCTGCAGGAGCCGGACATGCGTGACCAGGGAGAACATCAAAAATACTCACCACTTCAAGGTTACATGGCCTTTCTGGACGCGCTTCATGTTGAAGCCAACGGTGGGGATGGAGCTAGGACCAATGTCAGCGCATGGACCCCGCTTGCACGGCGTTCATGGTTGCGCGAAGCAATAGCATCGGGATGTTGATGAAACAATGTCGCCGTCGGCTTGCGCACGTCGGGACGAATTCTGACTTACTCTACAGTGAACTCTCCTCCCTAGACGGCAATCGGTCAGCTCGCATCGGGCAACATGCATCACGTCAAGACGAAATCGTGATGCGGCTTCAGGAAGCGACTCACCGCCAGAACTCTCAAGAGCGAAGTCTTGCCAGCGTTTTGCAACCCGATCATGGTGATGTCCATCTCGGTCGCCCTAGAAGAGGTGAGCAGTCAGTGTCTGGTCGTCATGCTATCGGCGGGCGTGACTTTTGGTTTTCGTGGGCGAAAACAAGCCAGATGCGAAGCATCAAATGGCGCATCAGGCACCCAGAGAGGTGCGTAGTCGGTCAGAGAAAGCAGATAGGTAGGCGTACCAGAACAGGCGGAGCAGCCAGTCGTAGATGCGACGGAAGAGGTTCGCCATGGCCGTGGTCGCGATGGAAACTGACTCGGGGCGGGAGTTGGCTGGTTGGGAGGACTGGTGGTGGTGGTGATGTACGGGCGATGGAGGGAAGACTGGGAACCTTGATCCTTGCTGCGGGGCATGTAATAGGCGTGATCGCCGGTAGAGGTAGCAACAACACGGGCAAAATCGCGACTCTTTTAGAATGAAAAGCGAGATGCAAAGAGGGCAAGCAATGCCGTGAGGAAGTGAAGAAGCAGAGCTGTGCCGCCCTAAGGAAAGCCAGGAGTGGTTCACGCTGCAGCACAGTGATGGAGCCGCCGCGGCGTGTGACTTTGGCCAGCGCGCTAGGCAGGGGTGGGCTATCGGCCTAGTCTAGTAAAAAAGTTCGAGATTGGCGTCGCAACCTCCATCGCGCTGCAGCTCCCAAGCCGAGACAGCCCAGAGCATTGCGACGGGCGTAATTGCAATTTTGCGCATGTCCCCGTGAAGAGCGCCCCAGTTTCTGAAGAGCAGCTCGCATCACATAGCGAAACCATGGCGCCTGCCGCAAGCGCAACGAGCAAGCCACAGCCGCAGTGGTCGACGAAAGTAGGTGCTACTCTTAGTCTTTTTTGCTCGACAAACCCTAATCATTGCCGCAGTTTGATACTGTGCGGCGACACGACCTATTCCGAAACCCCCCCAAGGACAAGACAGCATACCCGACCCTCGCGGCCGCCGTCGATCCCCATATTGAATCCTTCAACGGCATCTTCGCTGCCGGCGGCCAACTTGCTGAAGGCATACGGGACATTGGCACCAAGATCTTCCTCGACGGCGACCCATATGCAGCACCCGAGGATGCCAGCGCCCGGAACAGGCTGTCCCTGCGCATCCAAGATGTCTTCCTCGACAAGCCCGTCCTGCCGCCCACCAACAAGGTCGCCCTCAAGAACCGCAACATCATGCCCGCAGAGACACGCGAGCGCCACGCTTCATACCGCGGCAAGATGCGCGCACGATTAGAATGGAGGATCAACAACGGCGACTGGCAGGAAGAGGTTGCCGATCTGGGCTCGGTGCCCATCATGCTGAGGTCCAATCGCTGCCATCTTGAAGGCCTCGCACCAGCAGCATTGGTCAAGGCGAAGGAGGAGAGTGACGAGCTTGGAGGATACTTCATCGTGAATGGTATCGAGAAGATTATCCGTATGCTTCAGGTCAACCACCGAAACTACCCCATGGCTATCAAGCGTGGTGCCTTCCAGAACCGTGGCCCCGGTTACAGTGTCTACGGTATTCAGATCCGATCGATGCGCCCCGACCAGACCTCGCAAACGAACGCCCTACACTACCTCAACGATGGCAACGTAAACTTCCGATTTTCCTGGCGCAAGGCCGAGTACCTCGTACCAATCTGCATGGTGCTGAGGGCTTTGGTCGAGACGAACGATCGCGAAATATTCGAGGGACTTGTCGGAAGCGCGGGCTCCGAAGGTCTCGAAGAGAAGCAGTTCGTAACCGACAGAGTAGAACTCCTGCTCCGAACATACAAGGTCTATGGACTGCACTCCAAGGCAAAGACAAGGGCGTATCTAGGAGAGAAGTTCAAGGTCGTCATGCAACTCCCCGCAGACATCTCCGACGAAGAGGCTGGAACTGAGTTCCTCCGCAAAATCGTACTTCCTCACTTGGGCTGCGTAAACGTCTCCCCCGCCCAAGACGCCGACAAATTCCGCATGCTGCTCTTCATGACACGGAAGCTCTACTCCTTAGTCGAGGGAGACTGCGCTGTCGACAATCCCGATGCTGTTCAGAACCAGGAGATTCTACTGGGTGGACAACTGTACGGCATGATCTTGAAGGAGAAGCTAGAGGAATGGCTCAACAGCTTCCAGCTCGTCTTGCGAGAGTGGGGCAGGAAGACAGAGTACAGGCCCTTTACATCGCAAGAGTTTCACAAAGATTGGTCTTCGAAGATTCTGAGGCGAACGCAATCCAACATTGGTCAAGCCATGGAGTACTTCCTTAGTACCGGTAACCTCATTTCACCTACAGGTCTCGATCTCCAACAAACCTCTGGTTATGTCGTGGTTGCTGAAAAGCTAAACTTCCCCCGTTTCATCTCACATTTCCGCATGGTGCATCGAGGTGCCTTCTTTGCCCAGCTCAAGACAACGACTGTCCGAAAACTTCTTCCCGAATCTTGGGGCTTCATGTGTCCTGTCCATACCCCTGACGGTTCTCCTTGCGGACTTCTCAATCACTTTGCACACAAGTGCAAGATCGCGACGACCAACCTGGATGTCTCGGCAGTTCCGAAGCTCGTTGCACAATTAGGCGTTTCGAGCAAGTCATCTGCATCTCTTGACGCAAGTGTCGTCGTACAGCTGGACGGTCGGGTGCTAGGCTTCTGCTCGCCTAAGCAAGCCAAGGTCATCAGTGACACACTGCGTTACTGGAAGGTTGAAGGCTCGCACGGTGTGCCACTCGAAATGGAAATCGGATACATTCCAAACTCTAACAACGGTCAATACCCGGGAGTCTACATGTTCTCGCAATGTTCGAGAATGTACCGCCCCGTCAAGTACCTGCCTCTCGACAAGCTTGACTATGTCGGTCCATTTGAGCAGCCTTACATGTCCATCTCCTGCACAGACGCCGAAATTGTCTCCGGTGACTCGACGCACGTAGAATTCGACCCGACAAACATCTTTTCCATTATTGCCAACCAAACTCCGTTCTCCGACTTCAACCAATCGCCAAGAAACATGTACCAGTGTCAAATGGGAAAACAATCGATGGGTACACCAGGAACTGCTTCAAGATACCGAACCGACAACAAGACCTACCGCTTACAGACAGGCCAGACTCCGATTGCTAGGCCTCCGTTGCACAACGAGTACGGAATGGACAACTTCCCCAACGGTATGAATGCTGTGGTAGCTGTCATTTCCTATACGGGATACGACATGGACGACGCCATGATCTTGAACAAGCAGTCACACGAGCGCGGTTTCGGACATGGCACAATCTACAAGACGAAGATCTGCGACCTTGAAGAGGGCAACAGGAAGACTCGATCGAGCAAGACAGTGACCAAGTTATTTGGTTTCGCTCCTGAGGGTCTGGTCAAGGCTGAGTCCAAGGAGACTCTCGATGTCGATGGCTTGCCCCGTGTCGGCACTATGTTGCGATCAGGCGACGTTATCGCGGCATGGCACACCGTCTCGTACGACGCAGCTACGGGTGACTATGTCAACCGCGATGGACAGACACAGTTCTTCAAGTACAAGGAGGACGAGGTCGCCTTTGTCGAGGAGGTCCGTATTATTGGCGCTGAAGACGGAACACAGCCATGTCAAAAGCTCTCGATCAAGCTGCGCACACCACGTTCCCCAGTGGTCGGTGACAAGTTCTCTTCTCGTCACGGTCAAAAGGGTGTCGTATCTCAAAAGTTCCCCACGCCCGACATGCCGTTCTCCGAATCGGGCATGCAGCCAGATGTCATCATCAACCCTCACGCTTTCCCCTCTCGTATGACAATCGGCATGTTTGTCGAGTCGCTCGCAGGAAAGTCTGGAGCGCTCCACGGTATGGCCCAAGACTCGACGCCCTTCCGCTTTGACGAGCAGAACACGGCTGTCGATTACTTTGGCCACCAGCTTGCCAAGGCTGGATACAACTACCACGGTAAGCACATTCAAGTTTGAAATCCAGGACCAACACTAACGCCTCAACCAGGAAACGAACCAATGTACTCCGGAATCACAGGCCAAGAACTCCACGCCGACATCTACATTGGTGTTGTATACTACCAACGTCTCAGGCACATGGTCTCCGACAAATACCAAGGTAAGTCACGAGTTCACAACCGCACTCACGAGAAGCGCACACACTAACACCACGCTAGTGCGAACAACCGGCCCCGTAACAAGCACAACCGGCCAACCTATCAAAGGCCGCAAACGCGGTGGCGGTATCCGCGTCGGAGAAATGGAGCGCGACGCCCTCCTCGCCCATGGCACAGCCTTCCTGTTGCAAGACCGCCTGATGAACTGTTCCGACTACACAAAAGCAGCAATCTGCCGTACTTGCGGTTCCTTCCTCAGCACCACCCCCACCGTCAGCGAGTACAGTCGCAAGAAAGACAAGTCCGGCAAGGATATCACGATCCGCTGCAGGAGATGCGCTACCTTGGCTGATGGTAAGAGTAATAAGGCGGATCTTTGGATGGATGCACAGGGTATGAGGTACTCGGGTGGCGAGGATGTTGCTGTTGTTGCGGTCCCTGGTGTGCTGAAGTTTTTGGATGTCGAGTTGGCTAGTATGGGGGTTAGGTTAAAGTTCAAGGTTGATCCGTAGATGGGTGGGATTATTCATGTGAGTATGAGGAACGCGTTCTGTTGAAGAGCATTTTCATGGGCGTCTATATGTGTTTCTGAGGGATGGGGCGGCTTGCCCTGTGAAAAAAAGTTGGGCTTTTGTTAGCAGCATAAAGGGCGTTTCTGGGACTTTGAATGTCGATGTAGATGGAGTGTATAGCATCGTAGTATTGCACTTATGCAGAGATTGTGACTCCATATCATATATGGATTGACTTTTGGTACTTGGACACAAAATTTCATTAGTGATGTCACTTGATCTAAAGATTAACCCAACCTCCATCTTCAAAGGTATAAAAAGATCCCCCAAATGACTGATACTTTGAATAGCGCCCCTCATCCCGATCCATCCCGATCCGACCCTTCTACGTTCTAAGCATATAGAATCTAGAAATCCGTCTTCCCACCCATAACCTTTGCCGCATTAACAGCATTCATCTTAGCCGCCCAGCCCTGCGCCGGAACGATCTTGCGCACGGTCCTCACTTCATCCGACGCATAACCGGGAATGCGAATGTTGTAGTTGCGCTCGAGAATGACCTGGATGTCGCGGATATCGAGTTGCGGGGAGTCGCGGAGTTTGGAGAGTTTGCACGCGTTGCTGATGACGTTGTCGACGAAGTCGTCGGCGAGTTGGAGGACAGCCTGTGGATCAAGGTGATTAGTACGGGGATGGAGGCAGATTAGAGGTTGGTTTTCAGGAACTTACCTCTTCGACTTCCGGGGTGAGGGCTTCTTCTGAGCCGCCAGTGACTTGTCGGACAAGCTCGTCTAGTTTGCGCTTGCTGAGGACGCGGTCGCCGTCTCCTTCGAGCTGGAATGGCGGTGGTCGCGGGATGACGGGTTGGCCCATGGGTCCCGGCGCACCGTTTGTAGGACCGCTCATGGTCGGTCGGGCTTGGCCCATGTGCACGGCTTGTGGTGAAGTGACGTTCAGGTGTCGCGGAATGGGCATCTTGGGGTTGTTCAGCTGCTCGCGCTCACGACTACCAAAGTTGCCACCCTGTCCACCTTGTTGCATGGGTGTATTTGTACGCTGAGGGTCGGTGTAGGATCGATTCGCGGCGGTTACAGCGGCTTGGTGAGAGAGTGGGACTGGCGGACCAGTTGCCGTGGCAGACTGTGGATGCGGCGAGTTGCTCTGCTGGTGCGCGTTCGCTTGCATAGGGTTGATCTGAGGTCGCTGTTGCTGCTGGTGGAAGTTTTGCTGCTGCTGTCCTTGTTGCGCAAACTGCGGCATTTGGTTTGGCGGCATCGTCTGAGAGTGAGGCGCTGGCGGCGGTCGGGGTTGTTGCTGCTGCGGCTGCTGCTGCTGTTGCTGAAGTGAATGCGGCATCTGCTGGTTGTGTTGCGGCTGCGGCTGTTGCGGTGGCTGTTGCTGGTTTCCTTGGTTTCCTTGCATGTTGAACTGTGGCTGTGGCGGAAGCTGATTTTGCTGCTGCTGCGGTTGCGACTGTGGTTGTGGTTGCGGCGGTTGTCCTCCCTCAATCTTGATTTGCGGCTCTTCTTTGATCTGGGGTTGCGCGGGCGCGTTGGGCTGCGATGATTGTCGCTGGAGCTGTTGCGGTTGGTTTTGAGGTTGCGACGGTTGCTGCTGTGGTTGCTGTTGCGGTGGTTGCGGTGGAGACTGTCCCGGGTTTTGGTTTGTAGGTTGTGCTTGCATCTGACCCTGGTGATTCTGCTCACGCTCTTCTTTCCACGTCTTTTGCAACGCTCGGAACTTTTCGATCTGGGCTCTCATGTTCGCATGCTCTTTCTCAATCTTGCCTTTGAGCACAAGCAGATCCTGGGGTAACTCCTGGCCGTTGCTTTGCCGTTCGCCCAGCTGTTGCATAAGCTTCTTTCGGTTCTCGTTGAGGGAAGCCTGCTTGGCTAGCATGTTGAGATAACCCGTCCGGTATTCTTTCAACTTGACCTCATACTCGGGCGTGCCCGGCGAAGGCCCGGACAAAGGCCCCTGCATGGGAAACTCGTGGACGTGCTTTACAATAGCAGGATCCACCTGGCCGCGACCTTGATTCTGGCCTTGATTAGACGGCTGTTGTCCTTGCGACTGGTGGCCGACGGATCCCGCGGCGCTCTCGGCACCCCTGTTGCCAGCCTGGTTGCCTTCTTGTTTGACGGGGTTCGGGTTCTGCTGGCCGCCCGCATTAGACTGGCCCGCTTGTCCTTGATTCTGGTTTCCCTGTTGCTGCTGCTGTGCCTTCATCTTGGCGCGGTATTGACGTTCGCGCGTGATGAACTTCTGCGACCATTCTGTGAGCTTTTGGCGAGCGTTGGTGTTTTCCTGACTGCCTTGCGGGTGCTGGTTGCAGATGGTCCAGAAGTTCTGCATGATCAAGCGATACTTTTGCTTCTCGTCTTCGGGAAGACACTGCAGCTTGAGGATGTCATCGGGACGTAGCAGCTGCTGGCCGCCGTTAGATTGCTGTTGTGGTGGCTGCGAGTCGCTCATCGTGAGGGCTGCGGACTTCCGAGCCGCGCGACAGGCTTTCCGACGTGTGTGCGAGGTAGATGCAACTGGCCGAGTCGCGTGTTTACTGCGATTAAAAGAATGTGTGGGCGGATAACTAGGTAGATGGGGTTACACTTGGGGGGTGTGCTGGCCGGAGGGGTGAGGTTTGGAGTGATGGTCCATCGAGGAGCCAAGCCAGGACCCAACCTTGGAACCGTCGCGCGTTTGTATGCGCCCGCACGTGCACGCGTCGCTTCCAATACTCGAAGCAAACAAGCAACATGACCTCGATGATAATTCATACATTACGTATAGAATATACTCTGTCTAAATCATCACTCTGACGCGTTTGATACCTGGGTATCCTCAGATCTAGCCTTTCCCAATCCTGCCTTCGCCAGCGCCCTTTCCCGCATGTTCCTGACCTCCCATTCAAACTCCTTGAGTGCTCTGATCTCGCTGCCAACGAACAAGAAGCCCATCAATCCGTCAATGACACCCACACTGAAGCCAAGAGTGCTTAGCAACATGAGTATGAAGGCTACATAGTTCTCAGGCGACCACCAGACTCCAATCAGACACCCGATAGAGAATGATAGTTGATAGAAGAAGTGTCCTATGCGCAACTTGCGCTGCACTCGCTCCCGCACTTGGTACTTCAGTGTCGTTGCTAGAATCTCATCGTACGTCTCAATGGGCAGATAGCGTTCAGGGAGAGCCCAAGGAGACAGCTGGACTGATGACGGTGCAGTAGAAGTCCTCGTCAATGTCGCTTCTACGGAGAAGTGATCACTGAGAGAGCAGTGCAGCGTAGGATGCCGCATTGACATACCTACATTCGCTTCTTTGAGCTCCCATTCGGCCGTCTCTTCCTTGGTCTCCGGGTTGCGATACCTTCCGCTACTGAAGAAGATGTAGTCGAGCCGCTTCGCGTTGGGATCTGGGACGGCAGGGTCTATCTGCACGTTTTCTCCCTTCGCAAGGCGTCTCTGCTGGCCTTTGTTCCACCGCCAGGAATTCAATTCGCTGTCACATGTCGCTCCATTTACGGTCAAGTTGAACTCGGCAGACGGCATTGGCACGCCACGAAGCTTTTCGACTTTATCTTTCGCCGCACCAATAGAAGATTCAGGGTGTAGTATGCGCCATACGTCTCGGACGGGTGAGTGAGTTTCGATTATGCGGTGGGCGAGGGACAGAGGAATCATGTTGAAGTCGCCCATGCCGATAACGAGGTGACCGCGTTCGGCCGCTGCGCGCATGAGTTTGGTGATTTCCCATGCCTGGGCGGTTCGGTGGCAGATATAGGAGTCATGAGGTTCGCGTTCGTAGGGGGCGTGGAGCTACTAACGTCAGTGTCTGTAGGTACCCTGAGTGTACAAAGGAGGGGAAAGGACAGACATGTGTACAGAAGACCTCCGCAATATCCCGTTGCGAAGGCCCCATTCGTATTCTTGCACAAGCCACACCTTTGCCAACAAACCAGTCTCCGCGATAGAATGCAGCAGGCCGTCCGTTGAGCGGATAGCGCACCATGTTGCTCTCAATGATGGGCCATCGTGACAGGATAACTAATCCGCCACCAAATATGCCGCTGTGGTAGAACTTGCCGTAAGGCAGAATGTGCTGTGTCTTCTCGCGAATCACATTGTAATCTTGCTGCGTCCAGCACTCCTGCAGGCCGACGATATCTGGCTGCGGACTCGCGGCGGCGATTTGAACACCAATTTCCGTGAGACGTTCGTTGCGGAGCTTGGAGATAAACTTAAGACCCCAGCAATTGAGCGAAAGGATCCGGATGTTCGAGGGCGGTTGGCCGGTTTCGGAAGCCATGGTGAGTCTGCTCGGAAAGTTAATGGTCCAGCAATGATGCAACTGGGGAAATAGTTGGAGAAATGCGGCAGGGGTGCTAGTTACCGCCTGCACGCTAACGCCCATATTGCCGATCCGTCGCGTTTTCCCAATCCACGACCCAACATCCAACTGCTCTGCATTCAATAATGGACGACGCATCGTCTACCTCTCCCAAGCGACGGCGTGAAGATGAAAACGGATACGACGAAGAACCGCCGCGCAAACGCTCTGCATCGCACACACCACCCAATGCCTCGCCCAGCTATAGACTAGCAGAACGGCCTGCGCGCCGCTACAGCAGAGAAGAACCCGAAGACGACAGAAGGGAATTCGGAGAAAGGCGACGCTCCTACTCGCCATCAAGATCACATTCGCCGCGCTCGAGCTCCTCATCGCCAAGTCGGCGGCGGCGCAACTCCCCACCACCGAAGCCTACCACTCTCGACTACGCACCAACCCTTACCCTACACGGCCACAGGAGAGGCATCACTTGTATCAAGTTCTCTCCCGATGGCCGCTGGCTCGCCTCTGCCTCTGCCGACTGCACCATCAAGATCTGGGACGCCAGGACTGGCCAACTCGAACACTCACTCGAGGGTCACCTCGCTGGTATCAACACAATATGCTGGTCCTTGGATTCCACAATTCTAGCGAGTGGATCGGACGACAAGAGCATACGACTCTGGGACACGACTACGGGCATGGCGCATCCAACCCCCTTCATCGGCCACCATAACTACGTCTACAGCATAGCCTTTAGCCCAAAAGGAAATATGCTTGTCTCAGGCTCCTATGACGAGGCAGTCTACCTTTGGGACGTGCGCGCCGCCCGAGTGATGCGCTCACTACCCGCCCACAGCGATCCAGTCGGCGGCGTAGATTTCGTTCGCGACGGTACACTCATCGTCTCGTGCTCGCACGACGGCCTGATTCGTGTCTGGGACACAGCAACGGGCCAATGCCTGCGCACCCTAGTTCACGAAGACAACGCATCCGTCTCTTCGGTCATCTTTTCGCCGAATGGAAAATACATCCTAGCCTGGACTCTGGACTCGTGTATGCGGCTATGGAATTACATTGAAGGAAAGGGCAAATGCGTAAAGACGTATCAGGGACACACAAACAAGAAGTACTCGCTCTCTGGTACTTTTGGCACATATGGTGACGAGCGAGCTGGACAAGAATTCGCTTTCATAGCATCTGGCAGCGAAGACAACAAAGTCGTCATCTGGGACGTGAGTAGCAAGAACGTTCTACAGCGACTGGAAGGCCACACGGATGCCGTGTTGAGCGTGCACACGCATCCAACGGAAAGATTGATTGCTAGTGCAGGGCTGGATCGCACCATAAAGTTATGGAGACCAAAGGAGAGCGTACCTGAAGCTGAAGAAGAGAAGAAAACAAACGGGCACGAAGAGACCGTCGTTGAGAACGGCGTCAAAGAGGAGCTGGCCAATGGTCACGATTCCAATACCTTGCCTCCAAACCCCTTCGTCGAATCATGAGCACAAGTCGTGCAGTCAAGGGTGGAATCGGTGTAGTCGTAGCAGGTAATTTAGATACCCCCAAGAACAAGCGCTCAAATGCATCAACCTCTTTACCTCTATCTTGTTCCACAGCAACATCAAAGTCATACATTTTTTGATCCGGGTATAAACCCCCTATTTCCATAAACGCCCATTGTGCCTCATAAAAGCACATGACCCCCTCCCAAAACGCCACGCAATGCAATCTCACCCCTCACAACAAGAGCCAGAACGCACACCATCCCCCCTCCCCAGTCTAGCTGAAATGTATACCCTCCTGGTTAAATGCATACAGCAACTTGAGGAAATCGCCCTCGTCACACAGCCTGGCTCTCTTATCCGCCAACTGAGTCTGGTCCTCCAGCACCTTCCTAACCTTCTCCCTAACAAGTTCAGAAAGGCGACCCTTGCGCTTGCGATTCGCGCCATTCCTGCCCTTCTTGCTCTCAGCCTGGAGTTGTTTGAAAAAGTCTGGGAGTTCGTCGTCCGGGTCATCGGGGTCAGAGAAGCCTTTGAATTCGTCGTCGACGTCCATGGCGACGTCGTCGTTTGCGTCTTCGGCAACAACTTCGTTGGGATCGATGGGCGAGTCGTCAACGGGGATATCATTTTGCGCGCAGTAGAGACGGTAGTTGCTAGCGAGGAGATCGAGGACGGCTGCCGTGCCGAGGAAACTGGCGCGCAGCGTTCTGTTCTTGCGCACGAAGCAGATGCGCAACAGGCCGTCCCACTCCTCGTATGCAATCTGTGGCCGTGGGTTCTTGGGCTCGATGCGGACGACGTTGGACTCGACTTGCGGCGGCGGGTTGAAGTTGTTGCGCCCGACTTTCATCACGTGGCTTACTTTCGACCACATTTGCACGTTCACGGAGAGGCGGGAGTATAGCTTTTCGCCCGGTCGCGCGAACAGGCGCATAGCGAATTCGCGCTGGAACATGAGTATGCAGCAGCGCGGGGGATGTTGAAGCGCGAGCAACTTGAAGACCAGCGGCGAACTGATCTGGTACGGTGTGTTACTGATGCAGACGTCGAATCGTGGTAGTTCGGCTTTGATCACGTCGCCCAGGCGAATGGTCAGTCGCTTTTCTTCAGGTGAGCCTTGTACTCGCTTCGTCAGTTCTGCAGCCATACGCGGGTCCATTTCCACGGCTGTGACTTGTTTGGCGGCTTTTAGAATTAGCACTGTCAGGTTACCGGTTCCGGGACCGACTTCGAGGACGTGGTCGCTTTGCTTCAGGTGCGCTTTTTGCACGATTGCTGTTGCGACGCCAGGGTTCTTGAGGATATGCTGGCCGAGGTCTTTGTCCATCTTGAAGATTGAATGCGCCGCTGAGGCTTTGGCTGATGTGGGCTTCGCGTACGGTGAGGCATTGTTGTCCACGGCTTTGGTGCGCTTTTGCTTTGCTTTCGGCATTTTGGGTAGTGGTGGGAGAGGCCTGGAGCTTCTCTTCTGTCGGTTTTCCGATTCACAATGGGTATTAAGGCTTCAAGAAGACCTCGTAACGTGCTGCGACGAGTCTGTATGGGCGTATCTGGTGGTTGCGAGGGTGTGTTGCTGTTGCGACAAGTTGATGTCGGCTGTTGGATGTGGGGATAATTTTTTGGTTGTCGCGGACTTATCGCGGGGTTAAGGCATGTGAGCTCGCGTCTCTGCTGTACGCGTTCCCCGTCAATGACGTCTCGTGAATCTTTCATTCCACCATCGCATCCTTTTTTTGTCCGTTTCATTGCTCTCGGATGGGACGAGACCTTCTAGAATCTTTCAATTTTGTTTCGTATTCACTGCGCAGTCGCTCTTTTGCTGCTTTCGTTCGCGCTCGCTCTCCCCTGATTTACTCATTTCTAAAGCCGCGCCCCTACTCCGCCTTTTCGAACAGAACCAGCAATTGCAGTCCATCTTCACTTACAAACCCACGTGTCTCGGTCCTCAACAAGACGCTGGACGCTCAACTCCACGTGGGATCCCGCTTATTGTCAGGCAATTCTATCAGAAGCACATTGAGCAATTTCCCTCACCTGCTCTCAGTCCGGTCCTTCCATCTTCACCACTACTTGCTATCATACAATCCTTCTGTCCATATAGGCAACTTTCCACAGCGTAGCCTCGGTCACTCCTACACTCCCTTCCTTACTTCTTCAACTGTTTCAGCCAACTCACATACCCCGACCCCGACCAGCAACAACCTTCGAACAGCGTACACCATGGCCAAGCCACTTACCGACGCGTCTTCCGAATCCTCACTCACGCCTCCTCCTGACAGCGTTGTCTCGGCGAAGGAGACTGTTACTGCTGCCAAGCCCGCGACAAATGGTAGGAAGAGAAAAGCAGAGACCATCTCGCGCACAAAGAAGAACACAGCACAAAACGTTGAGTCTGAGGACACTCCTGTAGCTGTTGAGGATTCGCCTCGGCCCAAAAGGCGTGCGGCGAAGAAAGTCAAAGTCGAGCAAATCGAGGACGACATCAACGGTTCCGACGCGGATGTTAAGCCATCCCTACGACCGAAGCGCGGCGCTGTAAAGAAAGCTATAGTTGAGGAAGAGGTGTTCGAAGAAGCACTCGATGGCAACGCAGATGAAGATACCAAAGTCTTGAGCAAGACCAAGACATCGGTGAAGAAGGCCACAAAGAGCACGAAGAAGGCTCAAGATAAAGATGGCGGCCATGAGGATAAGCCCAAAAAGACTACTAAGTCCAAGATCAAGCCTGCAAAGATCCTACCACCTATTGCAGAACGTACTCAGGGTATCAAACTGCGAATCGGCGCCCACGTCAGTATTGCCGGAGGTTAGTCACACTCAAGTCCACGCCACCGCTTGGAAGATCACCGACTAACATATACCGGATAATCTTCGTTTAGGTGTTCATAATGCTATCACCAACCTTGTCTACATTGGGTAAGTCTTTTAGACTGCATTCCTCTGGAGTCCCAGCTCACGAGGCACTTCTTGTATTCGCCATAGCTGACTTTACCAGCGCCAACGCCTTCGCCATGTTCATGAAGAATCAACGCAAGTGGGAGACCATCGATATGGACCCAGAACATGCAGAACTTTTCATTCAGGGTTGTAAAGACCATAGTGTAGATGCCGCAGAGTGCTGCTTGCCTCACGGCTCGTACTTAGTGAACCTTGCACACCCGGATCCGGCCCGCAAAAAGCAGGCCTATGACTCTTTCTTCAACGACCTGACGCGCTGCCACAGGCTCGGCATCCGGTACTACAACTTCCACCCTGGTAACGCCAACGCGACTACCCGTGAAGAGGGGATTCAGCTCATTGCCGAGAATCTAAACCGAGCCCATGCGGACCCAGCTACTGGCAAAGTGGTTACTGTCCTTGAGACCATGGCGACCCTTGGTAACACCATTGGTGGTACGTTTGCCGACATTGCAGCTGTCGTCAAGCTTGTCGAAGACAAGAGTCGTGTGGGTGTCTGCCTTGACACATGCCATGTATTCGCTGCGGGTTACGACCTACGCACGCCCGAGGCGTACGCTGAAACCATGAAGAAATTTGACGATGAGATCGGCTTAGAGTATCTCAAGGCTTTCCATGTCAACGATAGCAAGGCTCCACTCTCCAGCTATCGCGATCTGCATGCCCGTATTGGCACTGGTTATCTCGGGCTCCAATCTTTTCACAACCTGATGAACGATGAGCGCTTTCATGGTCTCCCAATGGTTCTTGAAACACCGGTCGACGTCGTTGATGAGAACGGTAAGAAGACAGAGGATAAGGGCGTCTGGGCTCGCGAGATCAAGATGCTGGAAAGCCTGGTAGGCATGGACGTCAACTCGGAGGAGTTCAAGGCGCTAGACGCAAAACTCCAGAAAGAAGGTACCGCCGAACGCGAGCGCGTTGGCGAGCAGGTCCAGAGGAAAGCCGTCAAGGACGCTAAGCCAAAGAAGAAAAGGGCCACTAAGAAGGCTGAGAGTGAGGAGGAAGACGAGGATGAAGAGTAAGCACGAACCACTTGAGCTGTTTACTGGCGCTATCGACGGGATGGGTAATGCACTCGGATCTGTTCGCCCAAGGCGACAGTCCCAGCTCAAGTGTATCCCATCAATCTTCGGATTCCGCTTATTTGGTTTCGGAAGACAAAAGTGTATTTGGTGCATCGAGCGATTTCGATAGGGTCTGGGATGGGGGTGTCATTTCCTATACTTCAGCGGCATGTGCAAGCGACTCCTGCGTGCTGATCATATGCATCGGGCATTTTGGGCTGCATATTTTCTTCGGCTCTTACGGTTCGGCTTTGATGATGCCTACAGGGGCGTCTCTCACGACACCCCAGTTCATCATCTCGGAAGCATATTTTCAGGCATACCATGTGCTTTTCAGATCTGCATAGATACGGTTGAACATTCCCATTCTATGGATGAATAACAATTCCAAACCTAGTACTATCACCTCAATGCCTATGTTCCCAGCCCATCTCACTCTTTCAGGTAATTGTAGCCGCAACGTTCAAGAGCATCAGCAATCTCACCCCACTTGGACCCTCTTGCAGTAGCGAAATGTAGTGGCAATGCTGTCAGATGCGAGATATCCATGTCAAACAAAAGGCCCGACTACTAGAATGCAACTATCGAAAAGACAGTAGCATCAAGCTGGCAGATTTGGGCCTATGGACGCCATTGCCTCGATATGGTCAAGCTTGAAACTGATCGTCGATAGGGCGACGGAAGGTGGGGAAGTATATCGCTAGAATCGAGACCGGGAGCGGCAATTAGGCTTTGCCGCAATCCTCCTGAGGCCGCGTGGTGGGTACGCCTTTTGTTGCCGTGAGCGGCACCTCGTCGGCATTGGCGTGATGGGGTTGAATTCCAAAGGAGGGTGATACTGGCAACTGGTAGACGATGGGTTTACGGTTGTAGCGTCGGCCACTCTTCGGCTTTGTGTAAGTTAACCGGCTGTCCCATCATCAATATTACACGATGGTGGAGTCGCTTATGGGTGCAATAAGGGATTGAAGACATAGCTAAAGGGTCTCAGGACCCACAGTTGCACATTCATACCGAGTCGGCAACATGAGTGAGGAAAGAGACAATGTAGGCTATCAAGATTGTTAAGCAGTGATTTTTGTTCGGCTCCTTACGTCATCGCGGTGGAAACGCAGGACCATAGGCTAAAGACATGGAACTTCATATACAGCGACGCTCTCTAGAGGAGAAGATTGTATAGTTCAGCATTCCCATATTCCAAAAATGCCAGCTACGTCCATCACCATTGTTTTCTCGCCTTACCATGTTGGCTTACGCGACCATCGCGTTGGCGACGGACCAAACCGCATTCGCAAGCTCGGCCTCGTCGAACGACTACAAGAGCTAGGAGTCAGAGTTCACATTGACGAGATACCCCCTGTCGACGACTTCGAAGGAGAGATAGGTCGAAGTTTCGAAGTTCTCCGCCGAACCTCACTAGCTGTTAGCAAAGCCAAAGCTGCCAACTCATTTCCCTTGGTACTCTCCGGCAACTGCATGGCCAGCGTAGGCGCAGCATGTGGATTGGGTATCAAAGATTTGAACTTCATCTACTTCGATGCGCACGATGACATGGATATGCCATCGACGAATAAGAATGGATATTTCGATGCTATGGGCCTCTCGATGTTGGCGGGCAAGAGCTGGCATTGGCACACTGAGCAAATCCCGGGATATGTGCCGATGAATTACGATAAGCGGTTCTTGTACGTGGGGCTGCGCGATGTGGATGATGTGCAGAAGAAGACTGTTGCAGACGCCGGTGCGGAAGTCATATGGGGTGATGCAGAGAAGCATGTAGACTTCGCCGGCGAATTAAACAGGCATCTTGAGCGGAGAAACTTGTCCCCAGCGCTCGTGCATTTAGACTTGGATGTTCTGGATGAGAAGGTTGGCAAGGTCAATGGGTTTGAAAGTTCGGGAGGACTGCAGGAAGAAGATCTAATGCAGTGTATGGGTTTGCTGCCGAGGAAAGCAACGCCAGTGTCGTTCACGTTGTGCTCTTTCAATCCAAATCTTGGGGACGGAGATAAGATTGCGGATATAGGAATTCGCGCTGCTACGGCGTTTACTAGGTCGTTACTTGAGGAATCAGTGCTGTTGGCGCAAAAAATGAAAGTTTGTAGAGCAATTTAAACAAAACTATACTTATACCGCATCCATCTAAACAGGTTACTCGGTTTAGTTCCTGAACCAACCAGTACGAAGAAGGAAACGGAGAACATCTGTGGGTAACGTACGAAGTATTGAGCTAGTGAGTAGTTCCATTGGATCAAGCGTCAAATTTCTCCGAACAAATGATACATCAGACTACGCTCACCATCGAATCTCTGCCAACGCTGAGTCCTGAGGGATCCGACGATCTTGTACGGTGAAGTAGCCACACGATGATCGCATACGGTTCGTGTTGCATGCAACGAAGAAGAATGGAACACAGATAGTAAGCAGATTGCAAGCCACTGCAATAGCTGACTGGTCAGAATTAGAGAACACATTGATGCTTAAGGGAGGTTTCCAGGCGTCTTGTAGGGGCGGGAGGCGGTTAGGGTCTAGCGGCTTGGCACCGCCTGCAATTGCCGTCTGTCTCTTCATTCCTTTCTTTACATTTGCGCTGCACGCGCCATCTGACCGGTACATGCAGTACGTTCAGCGACTCCAGCATCCGCTTGGAGCAAAATCACTACCCGAGAGTACGTTCCGTATCTCAACCTCATATCCGACTTGGCCAATCAACGGCACCTCGGTGATATACGCGTCAAAACTAGCCCCATCAGGCTTTATGCTGCGAACACGTGAGTCGACGAGCTTCATCTCCAACCAAATGTCCACCGCCAGTCCAGGGGGTGATGAGCCAGCCCTGTAGGACTAAGCTCTGCCCGCAGCCACAGTATGGGAACTTGTCCGAGAAGCGTAGCAGAGGCGTGTATCCCGCATACTTCATACACAGCATCATCCAACAGCCAGATGGTTGCCGATGTCTATCGACAACGAATGTCTCGAGTTCGCTTCGCGTATTCTTCTTGATCCCCCAATTTCATCCGAAACACAATACCATACTGACAAGACGTGCTAACAGCCCTCGACAAGTGCGTCAACTGTAAAGTATGGTCGGCGTCCCAAAAAGTACAGGATGCGTCATCTGCCGGAGAAGGAAGATTAGTAAGTAGTCAGGATCCTTCTTCCGTCCGAACATGTTCTGACAGTTACTAGAGTGCGGTAGGGCTGGCTCCATGACTTGAGCACGACTCGAGCACCCTGACTAATGTTGAACAAGACGAGTCCTGGCCAGCTTGCTTAAACTGCCAAAAGAACGGCAAGGCTTGCCCTGGCCCTCCAGCGCGACACACTTTCAGAGACCTCGGTCCCAGGCTCAATCTACGGTCAACGAGTTTCGTTGTGGAGGAGGCCAGCACGCCGCCAGGTAAGCTCCATCTGTGGGAATTGGAACCTTATATTTACCTCTAGGATAGAACAGCAAGAAAATCGTTTAACACAACTGAATGAAAAGTACGCCGAAAATGGATCCGTCACACACAAGTTCAGGATATCGCAAAGCGGTCCAACACACCGGAAACGGTCCCCACGGTCGACTTCGGCGAGTTTGAGTCCGCCCAAGTCGCCTTTGCTAAGGCATCCCTCATTATCGCAGGATCAACAGCTCGCTCATGCCTTGATCGCGGCTACTAGGACAGGGAGCACTGGGCACCGAATGTCGGTATTTGGTGGATTTATACAAGAGGTTCCGGCCAGGATTGGGCACAATGCTGCGCTTGACGCAGCGGTCACCGTATTAGTGAACGTCCACACTTGCTTGGTATACAAGAGGACGGCACATGAGATCGTATCCCCAGAATTGTACATACGGGCGATCAAGACGCTACAAACGTGCCTTGAGCATCCAAAACTTGGCTTGTCGCCCGAGACACTTTGCGCATCAGTACTCCTCGGTCTGGTCGAGGTAAGATGTATCCATTTCATGTACAGCATTACAAGCATATTTACATATCTAGGCATTTGCGGGACCAAGGACGGGTAATCGCTATCTTACCCATGTCGGAGGAGCGGGAAGATTGATGGAACTGCAAGGCCCTGGCAGATATCACGACACCTTCACAAAGGAAATTCTACGCTTTAACAGGGGCGGAATAGTAAGTTATAGCCTTCGCATCGCAGAGGAAAGGCGGTGGCTTCCGGGAGTCCCAGAGGCAAATACTTTTGGGTGCTAAATTATCGGCAGATTATTACGTGCATGTATGAGCGCAAGCCTTGCTTTCTCGCCTCACCTGGTTGGCGAGAAATCGCTTTCGACAAAACGGGGCTTGGGTTCGATGACTGCCTAAACACCGACTTGATGCAATATATGGCTGAGCTACCGGGTATCTTCAACGAGCTGAAAGCGCTAGGCGATCAATACGTCTTCCAACCCTCACACACGAAGAATTTCAATTTGAGTTCGAGTGGGGCATCGCACAAATCTTTATCTGGGACTCCCTCGTCGCTTGACTTCTCAACCGATTCATTTGATGAAGTCGATTTCTTGGACGAGTTGCAGCCCATCGATGCGTCCTACCGAGTCGATCCAACTATCTATGCTTGTCCATACGACCCCGCACGCGCTGCGTTGTTGTACAAGGTACGCAATCTCAAGGAAGCTCTTTGCATCTTGGGAGGGCACATGGATGAGAAGCTTAGAAACGGGACCGTTGCATCCGAGACCGCACCCAGAGAAGAGGGTAGCCCGATGCACACAACATATCACTTCAGCAACTGGCGCGACATGACGGCTTACAATTGTTTTTGGTCCGTCGTTATATTAACTAACAAAGTCCTTATGCGACTTCTACCGCCCTTCGGCCGAACCGTCTACGAGCTACAATCTGAATGCCGAACAATTGCTCTCGAGATATGCAAGACATGGGAAGATGCTTGGGCTAGCAGGCCGATAGGCGCATTTCATACGGGGCTCAGCTTTGTTGTTGCATACGAGTACTGTACGGCGGAAGTCCAACAGTGGATAGTCAAGGGGCTGAACTCCCTTCTGGACTACCAACAGGTTGATGCGTTCCGTTGGTCCGACGAAGTCATCACCCACATGTCCTCGAAGCTAGCCGGGGAGGGGCCCGACCTCGCTTTTTCAAATATCAGGGTCTCGGAGGATGCGACGTGAATGGAGCGTGTTTTCACAAGCCCAAAATTGTGCCGCCAACGTGACTCAGCACAATTCGAGCGCCAATTCGAGCAAATGAGGGCATAATCGCGGGCCGAGGCTTTGCCAGAGTCCAGTCTTGTGAAGAACGTGGCAAAGACAACATCTCACTCGCATTCTTACTTGCATGCGGCTACTACATGATGCAGCAATCATCAGATCGTGGGGGCTAAAATAATTCCCACGTTGGTGGTCCAGATGCTGACCCCCTCACCCAATATCTGGACCGGACCGCAGGCGCAATCAAGCCACGGCGCCTATTATACAACGTCTCTCTTTGTCTAGCTTCTGTCGTGTCTCAATCACCAAGGGACGAAAAAATAAGCCCCCCCGCCTTGCTTACTATCGGCGTTTGTTACACAGAGACTCGGGTCTTGTTGCTGAGGTCGGTGTTCTCGGATTCAATTGATTGTGAGGGCGGGGGTGGCGACGGCCTGTTAACGAGAGGGCTCTCGCGAGATTTGTGCGTTGCGCACATGAGATCGATAAGTAAAATGTCAATCGGGTGGATAATTTGGAAATGCAGAATTTGTGATGCAAATGATAATCTTTTCTTTTCGCTATATTTGGATTTTCTCTCTCCATTGCGGTTTTCTACCTATGTATCCATGCATCATCGTAATCGTCATGTTTCGCATCGTTGAAATCCCATGTGTTTTTTCTTCTCCTTTTCTGTTTCCCCCATCTTCATTTTCGCATTGTTCCCTTTCTTTCTGACTCCTTTTCTCCGTCTGCACCATGCCATGCGCCCGGTAGTCTGTGTATTGTGGACCGCGGGTAGGGAGAGAGAAGCAAAGCAAAAAGAAGGAAAGACGGAAAGAACCCCTGCATGCATTGGGAATAGGACGCGAAAAGCAGAAAGCCAAAAAAATGCAAAGCGCGAGATATTCAACAGTAGGAAAGTCCGATCCTTGTTTCCCGCAAAGAAATTCTCCGTGCTCCACTCAACACCTTCCCGCACCCAGGTTATCCCTCATCGTCGTCGTAGGCGCCTCGATCCCAGATGCTTTTTTACATCTAGATGCCGCACCTCTTCTTACACTCATCACTGCCGATGATAGCGCCAGTGCCGATTTCAGGGATACCGCTGCCGAGGTCTGCGGTATTGAGCGAAGCATCGCCGAATCCAGCGGTGATGATGTCTTGCGGGACGGACCAGAGGCTGGGGAGGATGTTGAGTGTGCCGCTGTCGTCTGAGTTAAGGGAGCTGATGAGGAGGGCGGGTTCGCAGTCTGTAGGGTATTTGGGTTAGTCATGTTATTCATTGTTGTTATTTGGGGTGTTGGATAGTGGTTGGGATGTAAAATATGTATCACTATCAGGGAGTGAAGAAGAGAGGGTGAAAGCTTACTGTTGTTCTGCATCATGTGCAGACTAGCCTGAGGGAAAACCGTAGCCATCATGGGCAACAGGTTCACCCTCCTCAGCCCAACTCCATTCTCTCCGATCATGTACGTCGTCGTGTTACCCGTGATGGCAGTAACAATGTTAGTTGCTCGCGGGTGCAGGTGCGGTGGTAGCATGCCGCATGGCGCCAACTTCAGCAGAGCAATACTAGAGCCGAGGCCGGTGACGGCAGGGAAACTGGCGGCATCGGCGTTAATGACGGCGCCGTTGGATGAGTTGTAGTTGGGGTGCTTGGAGAAGTCGTAGACCCAGTCCTCAGCATTGGGCAGGAGGGCAAGGCGGTCGAAACTCGTGGCTGCGCTTTTCAGCTTAGCATTGAGCTCTGGGTTGACGGTGCGGGACTTGGGCTGTTGGTAGGCAGAGGTGAGGGAAGCCATGGTGGCAAGGAAAACTATGGCGAGGTTGGACAACATGATGATGGTGGTGGTGAGGTTTGTGATGTGGAAAGTTGTGATGTTTTGAGGTCGGGATTAATGAAGAAGGGCTTGTTGGGATAAGTTGGAGTGACGAGCGGATAGGCCCTTTTTGTATCTGTAGACGACGATGTAGGTAGAGGTGTCCCTGGTCAATGAGACGTAATGGTCGCCGACGATGAGGCTATGCTACGGCAAGCCTTATATCGAATGCGGGGTGAGATGAGATCCTTCCGGATCGTATCTGCAAGGTAGGGCGGAAATAGAATAGGAGGCTCGATGGTCTCTTGGGGGCCGGTTCTGGCTGACTGAAAAGGGTGGATGAAGTGTGGAGTGGTGAGATTAGATCTATCGTTTTCGATGCCACTCTATGCAAGTCATGCATCCGGGCGGGCTTTTATACATCTGGCACCGGGAATGCGAGACTGGCGGTCAAGGGCGGGTGTAGAAAAGAGGAAAGGGTGCGTGAAGCGGATGATGGGCTGCTGACCCCTCGGTCTGCAATCGTCGTCGTAGGCTTTCAAGCCACTGTTACTCTTGCTTGGTGAAGGCGTGCGTTAGGAAGGCTGGTCGGTTATTGGCGCGTTCCTGGATATGAGCGTCATGCCCTGACTTGCGCTGTGACCGATTTAGATATCCTAGTTGGAAAAAGAGACTCCGCGTGCTGCGCTTTTGCTATCGGTATAGATGTCAAGAATGGCGTTTATCGTTCACCGTCTTGTGATATCAGTTGTAAATTCGCAATCGAGTACCGGATATTGCTTCTCTCGCGAGGTACTTCGGTACATGGATACTTCCGATCTATCTGCAAACCTGGTCAGTGGATTGACGCTTGGGCTTGAGACCGTGTGTGCGACCGCCATGAGCCGGCTCCTGGGGTAAAGCATGCTCTGGCCAGAAACAGCTGTAATAGATTGCCTTATCGTGACTTGTCATGTGAATTGACCTGTTCGAGCCTCGAGGAAAAGGTGCTTGTAACAGAGAGTGGTTGTAAGTGCGTGATTGAGATACTTCCGTCACATGCGTTCTGCTGCTGCGTGCTTTCCTTGGTAAGAGATACCGATTTCGTGTAACTGGATGATGCTCATGAGTGTTGCCTGGGTCGTGAGAGGGTCACTAGCGCAGCCATAAACTCAAATGCAGGGTGTAATGCCCTTACATACTGTACCTTCCGCCAATAGCATCGTGAAGTCACCACCGACCTACGCCCTCAACTTGTGATTTCAACGACCTTCCCAAGTCGGACTATCGATGCGCGAAAACACAACTAATTGAGTCGCAAGCCTGCAGTTGTGGATAAGCGGGGCCGAGGTAGATTATTACAGATCTATCCGTGGCCAGAGTTCTTGTGCTGCCTGACCATGTTCCAAGCTACCCACAAGCGACCATGAACACTAAAAAATTTGACATAACGCCTTACGTTGTTGCGTCAGGCGTCGGTTGGGTGCAGATTGCCTAAAAACGCCACAGTTATACTGAACGGGGCGAAGTCTTCCGCTGGCTGTTGGTGGAGGTAGTCGATATTCTTAGTGACACTGTTGCACCAAGAGATTGCGCGATTAGTTCTGGGCAATTCAAGGCCAGCCAACAACCATGCAGGTGGATGTGCAACGAAAGGCTTAGGCGGGCCGCGCCAATTGTATCGTGGCTCTGCTGCATTAGCCTTACCATCCCAAGCGGCTGTGCATCAGCATCTTCAGGCTGGTTGGCCTGACGCTAGTGCGAGAGGAACATGCTTGCATTGTTGCACAACATCTTGTGATCTTGCTACACCTCTTTCTTGTACGTCGCCCCAACAGCTCTTACCCTCGAGAGAGTTACTTGTAATTTCAAAGCCGCAAAGCTGTTCTTTTCAAGTTAGTATAAACACGTACAGCCCATGGTATTGCTGAAATAGCTTGCGACACAGAATCTTGTTAGCCCGAACTGAACTAGCCCAACGTCTCAAATAGATGAGTGAAAGGCGTTCAGCATTGAAAGTAGGTGCTAAACGCAGGTGATGATGCCTTCAGATAGTTTGTCACATTGTAATCCGGATTCAATGCTTCAAATGCTTCCGACCACCAAGGCTGGGTCAATCCTGGGTGCGCTCTTGCCGGTTCATGTCACTCGGGCTCGCATCTTGGCCTCACTGGTGGTTTGAGCAGTACATGGTATACCCCTTACGGACTTCCATCATTCGTTCATAACGGCATCCTCAGAGCCTTCACTTTCCGCGCGCATGAGATAGGACATGGTGCCCCAAACTCCTCTCATAGCTTCAGCGCGGTCCTCGATGCTGAACAAGTTAAACCATCTTGTTCTTTGCAATTTTGGCGAACACCAGTCAGGATCTGACGGTGTCTTGACAGGTAGTTTGCCTTCGGTGATATATTCCAGATATGCCGGATGTATGAGGAGTCTTAACAGGCTAATGTGGTGATTCAATGACGAAATCATGAAAACCTAGTGTCAGATTAGCGAACCAGACGGTCTGGGGCGGTTTCACTGGACCTTACATTGTCCCACTCCACATTTTTGTCCCTACCAACAGCCTCGTATGAGACCTTGGGATCCCAAAGCGGATTTCCTGGTCGCAGCGTCTTCCAGACTTCGGCTGGTGTTTGCCTTCGACGAGCTTTAGACCCATCCCGATTCCTCTCAACAGGCTTCTCTTCTGGTTTAGACGCTACATCTTTTGCGAGAACCTCGGTGGCTCCGGTAGCCTCACCGACCTCACCCCCTGGGCCTCCGCCCCAGCGATCCTTTGTCGTCCACCATTTGCCTTCACCACCTCTTCGCTCAGACTTGCCCTCTCTGGCTCTCTCTTGAGCAAGCAGCAGCAGTCCGCCTAGCTCTCGTACAGCATCCAAGGTCGACTGGGCCTTTAATTTTCCAGTTGCGCCAAAGTTAACATCGGCTCTGCATTGCATGCCTAGCACAGGACCCTCCATGAAACCTTGTCTAGCCTTTGTTCTGTCTCGAGGGCCGCGCCAAGCCACAGAGCTCATGCGAACAGGGAATCGGACGTGCTCGATTGTTAGCACAGGTGGACGGCGATGTGGGGAGAGTGTCACACCAAAAGCCCATACGATAGGCTCTAGGAAAGAGCGTACGCACTCAATGCGGTACTGGTCGGGCATTTCAGCACCATTTCCGATGCGGTAGCCCCGATAGGAGCCTTTCGAAAGATCGACTGGTCTACCCTGGGGTTCCATGTTTGCTGCCCATGGGGTCTTGGGTGGAGCAGCTCGAGCTGGAAGCGCACGATTCGAAGCAGTCGAGGTGTTCTCTGTCGTTAGGGCTCCCTTGCCGTTGCCATTGTTGCTTTGGATGTGTGCCGATCTTCCGGTATCTTCCGTCTTTGCCTTCTTGCGGGGCTCTTCGCCACCGGGCGCGCGAGATGTTGGAGTCTCTGTAGACGCCCGATCTGGGCCGGTTTCATGTAGAAGTTGGGCATCGGTGAAATCTGACAAGGGAGCTGAGTCTGTCTGCTCACCACCGTTTGCTTCTTGAGCAGGTGGGAGATACTCGTCTAAAGATGTGTCCCAATAGTAAGCTAGATTGTCGAGTCCCTCCCAAAACTTTCGAAAATGCGCCAAGCGAAGCGGCGCCTGGCTCCCACTGCTTTTACGCGTGAGAGTCGAGAAAGCATCAGCGTTGTTGACGAATAGCTCTCTTGCACGAAGAAAGAATTCTCGTTGCTCTGGTACCCTTCTGCCATTGCTCAGAAGTGCGGGAACGGTAGTAGTATTGTTGGGCGATGGTTGTTCTCCAGGGGCATCTAACCAGGATTTAGGAGGCAGGAACGACTCTGCGTTGTTTGACAAAGACGAAAGCAATGTTTCGAAGTCACATTCGGGCTGAAACGTGACATTGAGCAAGGCCAAGGTGTCTTCCCTAACATCTGTTGGTTTCTTCAGTCGTAGAAAATGTCCAGATATTCTAGCGCCCGGCTCAGTCCACGAGGCCGGTGGTGCTCTGGTTGACGGCTCGGGCGGTTGTAGAGAGGGAAATGTGACGGGCGTCGGTTTCGATGGTGGCGACCTCTGTTTCTGCGTATCATATTGCCCCGCAAGTAGGTTTCCTATGAACGAATAGGCCTATATCAGCGACCATATTGCACGTGCACGACATGTCTCAGACGAAACATGTGTGAAATGTTCAACGAACAGGCCGGTCTGTGCAGGGCAGCTTAGAGCTTTAGCACCTTGCAAGACCTAGGGAACGGGAGGCAAGGTGCTATAGACGTAGAGCGTCAAAAACATGCTACATGTTATGTCGAGATTCTCCGCAATGTCGTTGGTGACAGATGTACACCTGAAACGCGCAGACTTGGCCTCGGCACGTACCCACGCGAGGCCCGAAGGGAACGGGGGAAGGCGAATGGAACGTGAATAGATGACTTACCACTGAAGCTGAACATGATTGTATGCTTATGCTAGGGACCCGACGATGACCCTCAGCACGGATGGCATGGGCGAAAGGTTGGTAAGTGCAGGTCGAGCGATGCCCGCGGATCCCTAGACTGGACGTGCGCACCCAGCGCAGCGACGTCTCCACATGTGCACCACACTGATGGACGTCAACAAGCGTGCGATGGCTCTGCATGATTAGCCAACCTAATGACATTAGAAGTGAGGATTCTGGTAGATACTTCGCTCCATATATGGCCTGGTTGGCTGTACAACACCGCTGAGCTTATTTATGCATTAGCTCAAAGGCAACTGCAATGTAAAGTCCCTCGAATCCCCCAAATTCGACCAACAGCAAGGAACATGCTTTTACCAAAGTGTATTTTTGTATCGAGGCCGTGTTCAAAGTTCCGGCGATGATGGGGAGCACAAAGCTCAATCACGTGCGCCAGGCTCGCCAGTAGTCGCTAGTAGCAAGAGCCTCGTTCAGCGCCTTACCTTGCTTCCAACCATCACCACTCGCGTCATCAGAAACATCGCGAAGCTCGCAATGATGGCCGCCAGCATGTTCCGCCGGGCGGCTCGTCTCTCGGCTGAGACGCCGAAGCCGCTGCCGCTCAAAAACTGCGAGGCCTACGGCGCTTCATGTGTGCTGTTCGAAGCGCGACATGAAGCCGCCCGCGTTTCAGACGGATACAAGCGCACCACAGCGTGCCAACGGTTGACAAGCACCCGGTCGCTCTTCGAACGGCTACTAACATATTCTTCTCGTTAACCATTCATTCAGCATAACATACAATAACACTTCCAATTTCCTAGGTTAATATGCTCATAGTGCCCGCGGCGCTTGGTGTTCTTTCTCTCTGTCTATTTCACTGAGCCCTTGTCGGCGTTTCTTTCTATGAGCGATCGCTCGAATGGCCTCCCCCCAACAGTCGATCACGACCGTAAATGGGAGACGATGTACACGTTCTCGGGCTCGAACAGCCCTCACGACCGCAACAGAGGAGTCATCAATTGTAACTTCTACTGAAGCCACAACTTCCACAGCCGTTCAAGAGGCTCCGCAAACACAAACCAGCACTACTGAGGCTCCCCCTCCTCCCCCGCCTCCACCACCACCAGTTCCATCTTCGACAAGACCGGCGACGTCAGCGGACCAGCCAGCAGAACAGCCGACTGTCGCCCCTACAACATCCACCACCGAAGCAGCAGCGGAAGCGTCCTCGACAGGTACGAGCAATGTGGTCCCTATATCATCTTCTGCGCGGGTAACCCCGCTTGCTCTTGCATCTTCGGGCCCAGCGACGGCTGCTGAAGAGCAGCCACCAGCGGCCGAGGCCACTGTCGAGGTGCCTTCGCAGGTCGCTGTGGTGTCTTCAGCTCCTTCCACGAGCCAAACGCCAACAAGCTCTGACCCAGTATCAACAGCTGTCCCCTCGTCACTCGTTGCAACTTCGAAGACCCCGGCCCGCTTCACAGCCCCGGCCGCATCCGATGCCCCAACTACCGTAGACACGCGCCCAGAACTTCCCATAGAAACCGATACAGAGGCACAGCCCTCCATCACAGATTCAATACCCATTGGCGACATCTCTTCGACAGCTTCTTTACAGGGTGCCTCCCCGAGCGGAGGGTCTGCTGGAATCATTGCGCCTGATCAGGGGTCACCCGGAGACGACAGTCCCTTGACTTTGAATGGAAACGGAAACATTGGGGGCATCATTGGAGGAGTTTTTGGTGGCATCGCTGCATTGGCTCTAATTAGTGGCCTGCTGTTCTTCTGCTTGCGGAAACGAAAGTCACAGCCAAGGAGATGGGACGAGAAGAGGCAAGATAGCCCAAGCTTCATGGAAAAGCTAAGGGCAATACCGACTGGCATGGGAGCTTTTGTTGCAAGGCTGAAGGGAAGCCAAGCTGGACCCATTCGCAATCCCTATCAACGACATACTGTACAGAACAGCACTGGCTCCATATACTCGAGAGATTCTAGCGGCAGGATCCGATCAAGCAGCGAGCCTCAGGGAGCATTCGGGATCAATCGCACGGGTTCCAAAGGCAGCATATCAAGCAGGAAGAGTGAGAGGAATCTGCTTCGCAAGAAGCCTAGCAGTGTCTCTAATTATCGATTCCCTGGAATCATAGAGGACACAGGCTCACCTAACCCATTCGCTGACCCGGATCCCTTGGGTGCGCTCTTGTTACTCAACCCCGATCCAAAAAGCACGCCTGTAACACCCCAAGTTCCTGCCGCTACTGCAAGCCATGAACCCAGAGACCCGTTCGCATCTGCTCTTGATCCACCTCCTGCCGGACCAGCATGGCGAAATGGCCCATCTCACACTCATCAGCGTACGATGAGCTCAATGTCCGCGCTCAGCTCACACCCCCCATTATCATTATACATCACAGAAGACCCGTTCAAAGATCCACGCAATGCGCCACCGATGCCAAATCAGGCTGTGCTGCCACATCATAGCCGTCGTCGCTCTTCTATGGCCCTGCCTACCTTCAACGCACTCTCAACGTTTGACGCAACCTCGACCTTCGCGTCCCGTGACTCGGATGTGTTCTACGGAGAACCAGGACCAAGCAGACCTGCCACCAATATGTTCACTCCAGCCATGCCCACTGGCCGAACAGTCCGGCAATCGGACCCATTCGATCTTGACCGGCCTGAAGTTCTCGGCTTTGGGAGTGTTGTGAATCGAAGGGAAGTAAGAGGGAGTGTTACCAGACAAGCCACGCGCAACAAACGAACAAGCAGTGTGGGTAATTGGGGCAACACCGCTTCAAACACCAATTCATACGTTTTATACCCAAGAGAGAGCGCGAAACCACCGCCATTGGCCCCATTCGGAAAGAGGTGACGACAATGACGCACCGTTACGACAAGAAGGAATCGATTGCGCAAGTTGCTGCTAAAAAGAAGCGCACAAGACGCGATATATAATGAGCATTCACATGGCATTCCATGAACACTTTTTTTTCGACGATGGCAGGAAGTATTCCGCGGGCTCCATCATATTTTATTCACTCATCTGGTCTCTCTTTCCCTTTCCAGCTATCATCACCACCAACACCAACACCACCACACAGCGAGCGAGTTTTCCTGTACCATACATATATCCAACCTTTTTGCCGTTTATTTTTTGTAGCGTAAAAAATACCCCACCTCGGAGTTTTACATAGTATTGAATATCACCCACCCAATATACGATCGAATAGCAAAGATCACATTTACAAAATAACTTATCTTCGTTATCTTTCTCTCCTCTCTCTTCTATGCTGACTGACTCAGTCGCATAAACAAGTGGCTCGATGATGCATCCGTGGCGTTCCGTCGCCGAGCTAACAAGCGGCATAACCTGAGGCAGTCAGGTGAAACCCTGAACAGAAGGTTTGGTTCCTTCCGTGGCGACGGAACAAATATTTGTCACCGTTTTTCGCCTTTTTTGACTTTCGGGGAGCGTGGTTGCAGATGCGGCGCGGCGCGGCAAGTTGCGGGTAGGTTCGCGGGGAAAGTTTATGCTGACTTGCTTGGTTGGTTTGAGGGGGCGGACAAGTGACGGGCGGAGGGGCTAACATCCGCTGTGCTATTCGATGGTACGTGTCGGAGGGGGGAGGAAGGTTGTACATTATATTCCACTGTCACAATCACAGATATTTGAGCCCATGCTGAGATAATGGATGGTTATATAATTAAACAATAGCTAAAGTAATAAAACAAAGGAGATGTCGTTATTCGTTAACCCCCAGACTACAATGGTTCCTTACAAATACATTGCACCCATCCATTCTTACATCCACTTCTCCGCACTCCCAAAAGGCGGATACTTCAAACCCTTCCCTCCACTACCGCTTTTCCTCCTAACCCACTTTCCCCCTCCACCTCCACCTCCACCTCCACCTCCTCCTCTCCCTTCAGCACTACTACTCCCAACCGTACTACTAACGCAATCCCAATCCCAGGGGACTTGCCTACCAAGAACCTGGTACCCAGCGACGCGTCTCAGACCATTTCTCGTCGCGGTGCGTGTAGCACGGTCAGTTTGTACGCTGCGGAGTGCAGCGCGTGTTGTCTCGCGGACTGCTGTGGGGCCCGCAGCTGGCGCTGCAGTGGGAGCGATGATCTGGGTGTGGTAGATGGGTTCGCAGGGTTTTGATGGTGGGGATACAGCGGGGGGTGATGATACGGGCGGAGGTGGTGGCGGTGGTGGTGCGGGACGTGATGGAGCAGGAGGAGGGGGGCATCGTGATGGAGGTGGTGGCGGACAGGAAGATGAGATTGAGCGTTTTCTTCCGTGGCCTCTTAGTTTGATTTCTGAGATGTCGGAGATGGAGAGGCTGCTGTTGTGCAGATGGTGGCCGGGGTGATGGTGGTGGTGGTTGTGATCGAAGGTCAGGCCGAGCCCGAATTCATGGTCTCCGTGGATGGGGTGCATGTTCAATGGGTGGAGATGCGGATGCCGGTGGTGGTGTTGTAGGTGAGGATGCACATGTGCGTGTGTGTGCTTCTCGTCTACTTCGACATCGACACTGGGCATTCTGACGCGCACGTTGGTCAGACGAGGCGATTTGGGACTACGGTGCACGCGCACGATGTCCTCCGCACAAGAAGAATCGGTAGAAGGCTGGTAACTGCTGTTCTTCTTGCCTTTGGCTGGCGTGAGGGTAAACCAGCACATGTTGTCTGTTGCTGTTGTTGGTTGAGGGTGGTGGTGTGGAGATATCGATGCCGGAGTCGATGCGCCGGAGCGGGTACAGACGTATTGGTGGTGTGATATAGTGGTGTGCAATTTGTGAGAAAGCTGGTGTGTAAGTTGATGGGGGACGAGATGGGTGGTAGTGGATGTGAGATATTGAATTGTGAGAACGGGGCATTCAGGAGAAGTTTCTGGTTTTGAGAGAGGAAGAGATGAAGGAGTGCGAAGCAGGTGAGTTACTTATTGTACGACTGACACGCGGTTTTGTACATATGATCAGGTCCTCTTTCCTTTTCTCTTGCCCTTCTCTTGCCATGGCGTCCGATTCTATGTATACATGTCTCCGAGCAGTCATTTACTACTCGCACCGTGCACGCAGCAGTCAGTACAGCCACGCGGGCGGCTCGTCTGCAAGCATAGAAAGAGACAAATGAGACAGGAACACAGGTGTGGGCAAATACGGTGCCTGCATGATTTGTTGACGGTGCCTGCATATGGGTAGATGCAAACATGTGTTCTGGTCCGCTGGGCGTGTGGTGGAGGCTGATGCGGACGGGAGATGGGCGCGTGGGTCAAGCCGTTGTCTTGGATGACCTCGAGTTTCAATGGGTGGGCATGTGACGGTTGAGCCACAACGTCTGTTTGATGTTACTCGCGGCGAAGGGCCCTGGACGGCCTGGTGACGTATGCGATGGGATTTGGCATCATGGAAATCCTGGAGATACGTCCTTTGTAGTCGAGTTGATGTCAGAGTTGTTAGTGGGTGCACGTGGTGCAGTGGCGGAGATGTTCCAGGGCGATGGGCTATCATCGTACGATGAACAAGTTCATAATTCTTCTAGCTCTTTCATTCCGGAGGACCCTATATGTTTCGTATGAGCAGTGCCCCGTCTTGCCAAACTGGCTCGCTGCGTCATGGCTGCCTGCACGGGCAGGGCGGACCGCAACCATGAGATGACGCAAAGAAGGGCATTCTTGATGGGCTTATGATAGCCAGATGCACGACATGTGTGGGTAGACGCCATGCGACAACACTTCCGAGAGCGTGCAGTTCGATATCCTTGAGGCTGGCGATAGTGCGACCGAGGGGAGGGTGAAGGCAACAGCTACGACGCGGCTAGCCTTGGCATCACCGACACGGCCGGAGCTTGGAGCTCACATCACCACCTCAAACAGCCAACACAAACCCCCACTGCGACTACTCGATTACATTCCCGATACCCCTCTAATCGCCGCCAATATACACAGTCGTAGTAGCCATGGACTCATTAGTGTCGCAGTACAGCCGACCGGCCTACACCGAGGAGGGCCAAACGGAGGAAGAGCAACTACAGCTCTACAGCGGCGCCCCAGAGCTGTCTCTCAAGTTTGCCCTACCGCCCGTCGCCCAGGTGCGCCCCCATGCCTTTGAAAGCACCCGGCGAATTTCGTATACTGACAATGAGTATAGTCAGCATCATGGCTCCGCGCAATGACGGACGACTACTCCAACCCCAACTGCCCCATCAAGATTGCCCACGGTACCACTACCCTCGCCTTCCGCTTCAAGGGCGGCATCATCGTAGCCACCGACTCGCGTGCTACGGCCGGAAACTGGATAGCAAGTCAGACGGTCAAGAAGGTGATTGAGATCAACAACTGCCTGCTGGGAACCATGGCTGGTGGCGCCGCCGACTGCCAATACTGGCTCGCATACCTGGGCATGCAATGCCGCCTCCACGAACTCCGACACAAGCGCCGCATCTCAGTCGCAGCCGCTTCCAAGATCCTGGCCAACCTCGTCTACTCATACAAGGGCATGGGCCTGAGTATGGTGAGTCCACCTCCGCATCCCCACATCATCGACGACGCTTTACTAACAACAATTTCCAGGGAACCATGTGCGCCGGTGTAACCCCACAAGAAGGTCCTGCCCTCTACTACATTGACAGCGACGGTACACGTCTAGCCGGCAACCTCTTCTGTGTCGGTTCTGGTCAGACATTCGCATACGGTGTGCTCGACGCACAATACAAGTACGAGCTCGAAGACGACGAGGCGCTCGAGTTGGGCCGAAGGAGTATTCTAGCTGCTACCCACAGGGACGCCTACTCTGGTGGTTTCATCAACTTGTACCATGTCAAGGAGGACGGCTGGGTCAAGCATGGCTTCAACGACACGAACCCCATCTTCTGGGACACGAAGCTCAAGAAGGGCGAGTTCTCAAACGTCACTAGCGCGCTGGAGTAAGAAGAAGAAGAAGGGTTACTACTACCACATACCGCTGGGGGTGATGAATGGAAACTATACCAGTCACGAAATAGACACGTCCAAATGAAATGAACGATTCAACAACAGACAACATTCTGTCACGAATATACAGGGACACGATTTTTTTTGGAACATCTTCATTAACTCAAAATAGCAAGCACCATGGCAATCCACCAAGATGCAGTGCTTTGTTCGATACTGAATCAACGCCAACTACTACTCCCCTCCTTTGCCCTTGAACAAGATAGATAAAAAGAAAATAAATAAGGTGCAATGTACACTCTCCCAGTGCCAATTGGGTATAAGCAACCTCGACAAAAAACTTGACAAACAAAATAGAGATGGAGACGGATAAACGCCAGAGCAAAAGAAACACTTCCACTACTACCTCTCTAGCCTCCGTATATAGATACGCGCTCTCTTGGCCTTCCGGTCGAACCGAACGCCATCGGGATGCCAGCGAAGAACAGTCCCCGCGTATAAAAAGTTTCAAAAAAAAAAACAATGAGAAGAAATGAACAAGGGAAATATGTATGTGCCGAAGAATGATTCCCGTCAAATCCCCGCCTGCATCATTACAACCACGATTTCATCACCGACTCCTCCTCCGCAACCCCAAATCCTCTTGTTGCAACTGCTTGATGAGATCGAAACTCGCCTGATCCAAATTGGGATCAATCATATTAAGCATGCCCATATTCATACCCATGGTACCCGTGCCCATGCTCATCCCGTGCTCAAGCTTGATACCATTGCTGCTGCTGCCATGCTGATGGTGGTGATGGTGATTGCGTTTGCTACCGGGAGTTGATTTGGGTGTCTTGCTGTTTCGGTGACCGCCGCGGGAGGGCGTGTGACTGGCTTTGCGAGCTGACGCGTGTTGTTGTGGCGATTGTTGTTGTTGGGCGCGGGCAGGTTTGTACGAGTGGTTGAGCGCGGGCGTGAGGGGAGGCGGGGGCGGAAAATCAGAGTTCGTCGTGAAGTTGTTGTAGGTGTTTGTTGCGGGCGAGGTCATGTAGGGATTGTAGCCGTTAGTTGTTGGGGATGCGGCGGAGACGTGGCGGGGTGAGACGGGTGATGAGGGATGGCGGACAGCGTGGTGCTCGGGTGCGGGTTTGGATGCGAAGCCGTTTGTTTGCAAGTGGGCGGTTTCGTTGTGAGGTGGCGGGCCAGGTGTGAGCGGTTCTACGCTTGGGCCGTGGACTTCGCCGTTGTGTTGCGCGAGCTCGATGCCGTCCATTAGCATAGGGTCAGTGGGTTGGTATTCGACCGACGACATGATGGTATCGCCATTGCTGTGATATGAGTTCGCCGCGTCCATGTTGTTGTAGTCGCCATTCGTAAACGCTTGGAGGGCAGGATCAACCGGCACCAATTCGTCGTTTTCAGGGCTCTGGTCCAGCGCTTGTTGGGCAGAGTAGGCAATGTCTTGGAGGAAAGACGATCCACCACCAAACTGGCCCGGCAGAGAGTGCCGCGAGTGCATATCTCCATTCATGTAATCGTCGTCATATGAAGATGCATGCCTCATCCGCTTGGCTGTTGATGTCGAGTCTTCGTCACTGACCCGTCGTTTCTTGGAGGCGGAACCTCTTGGAATAGGAATCTCGTTGGCTTTGATAGGGTCGACATTTCCATACTCGTCATGTATGCAACGGCGCTATGATTGTCAGTCATGTCTTGTTACTCGGATTCAACAAATCTTACCTTGCTCTTCCGGCAGTCAGCACACGCCTTGACTCTACCAGACTTGAGGGCGTATGGGTCTCCGTTCACGTCCGCCATGATGGGTCCGCCGTTCACGGGGCCGTTTGGAGTATTCGATAAGCTCTCTGCGATGGAGTGGTCGCTGAGTCGGCGTTTGACAGATATGCCGTATGAGCCCGAGAGATCGATAGTATGCATTCCCGGCTTCGAAGTATCGATGAGCTCATCCTTGTGCTTGCATCGTATCCGACGTTTCCTACAAGCGTCGCATGCAACGCGCTTGGGTCCGAGCTGAGAGGTTTTCGGTGTCGTGATGTGGGGATTGTTTGCAGACGGACGGAGAAAACCGGTGAGAGGGCCAGAAGTGACTGGCACCATATCAAAGTTGTTGAAACTCTCCATCTCAACGGGAGGGGAAGGTTCGGGGATCACATCAGAGGCCTTTATCCGAGCCGAAGACCTCTCTGCCGTTGCTCGCAGAGCTTCATGAAGCGTCTCCCGCTCCAGCCGCTTGACTTGAGCAGCACTGAGCTTCTTCTCCGTAGTCTCTGCTACTTCGGGGAGAATAGCATCGGAAAAAGCCCATGATGGGATCGCCTCGTTCCCCCGCTTCCAGGCGATCCACATGGCAAACCGCCGAGCTAACACAAGTGGCTCGCCGTGGCCTTTTGGTATCGACTTGTTGACTGCACTGCGAGTTTTCTGAGGCACGTCGATCTTTCCTTCGGTAATGAGCACGGTTCTCCAGATATAGTTGAGTAGATCTGTTAGCCCCTCCAGCTCGTGTTTTGAGTAATACCGTCGGTTGTAGTTTTGTGCGCCGAGATGCGAATTGTGTCCAAACCTATCAGGTTCACAGTAGATGGGTGTTGATCGCTTGAACTGCTCGCCGGTTTGTAAGAGTTCTTGGACAGGTCCGGGAACGGGATCTTCTTCCAAGTATTTGATGACAGTCAACCACATGATCTTCTGGAAGAACGGGTACCGGAACTGCAAAGCTACCTTGGTGTTCTTCTCGATTTCCAGGATCTTGATCTGCATGCCATAGTGTATGCGAGTGAGGAAGTTGCCTCCAATAACGAGACTGTCCTCAGGCGTCCAGACTGCGTGAATCCAGCCAGAAGGTATCAGCATCGTGTCCCCTGGATATAGGTCGACCCGATAGCACTCCTTGACTTGCTTGCCGAGCCAATCGTGACCTTGGTTTGGCGACAGACACCAGTCTTCGTACTTCTTGAGGTTTTGCTTGGTTGGCGGAATGAAAAAGAAGACCTTCTTTCCCTTCACGATGTGGTAGTACACGGAAGAACCGCCGAAATCGATGTGAAAGTCAGTGAAGCAGTCTGCAACCGACATCAAGCAGTAGAACTGTACCGGTGGCGGCGCAGCCTTGTCGTCTTCTCGCCACACTGTGTCTTGCAAGTCCATGTCGCGGACAGCTCTGGGTCGCCGAATGAGCTTCCCTAATCGACTTCGAGAAACCTCAAGACTGATGACGTTCCGTACGGGCTTCTCTCCTTGCTGCTCGTAGTAGTCCGCCCACTTCCCCATGGTCCACTTCTTGACCTCGCCCTCCTGGGCCTTGACATCTATCACCGGTACAGGTTCGTTTTGGCCGTATAATTCTGCCACGCGACGAACGGTCAGTCCCTTGGGGATGACCATGTCGAGACTGTCTTGCCCGTCGTCCGTGACTGTCTCATATTCAAAGTATGACGCCGGTTCATCTGTCTGCTGCTCGACACCTTCCATACCCTCCTGCTCTTCAGGCTGCTCCACTTGCACTCCTGGCCGAGGGTTCAGGTGGCCAGGAATCACAATGGGTTCTTTGAACCCGTTCATCTTCTCCAGAAAATCGCCAGTAATGAGTTGCGCCGGCATGCGCGCAAACGTCTCAGGGGTGAATTCGATGTCGCCGTTCTTAAAGGCTGCGATATAGTGGTGTTCTGGGTTATCGTCCGACGTCTTCAGCACCCCTTCGTTTAGACCAGCGTAGTCAACAGTGGTGTGGGCTCTGACGGATTTACGAACCTCTGGACCATGTTAGAACTATAAGCCCAATGTGCGTCGGTAGACCTACTCGTTGTTTCACCAAACTTGGGTCTACACGGTTCGCAGTAGAATTTGTTTACCTCCCGTACCTCCCGCTCGCTGTTGAACCCAGCGCAAGGGTAGTGATACCACTCTTTGCAGCCATCGCATCCGATCCATTGCTCGCCGTCACCAACTTTGACTACCGACTCGGAAGACTTGCAAGCGGCGCAGATGAGCTCTGGCTCGGCGGGGGCGTTTGCGGGCTGGACAGGCGCAGCAGCAGGAGCAGATGGGACTGGCTGTGGACCGAGAGGGAGTGACTTGGCGCGGGAATAGCTTGAGAGCGGTGGCTCGCTCGGCAACGGCAGAGTGGACGTGGACGTGGAGAAGGAGTGGCGACGGGCTTGTGTGGGCGAGGGATGCCGTGGTTCGGCAAGTTCTGCTGGGGGTATAAAGTTCTCGGTTGGGGCTGCAACAGGCTGCTCAGCGGGCAGGCTCAAGGGCGACTGAAGCTGTTCTGCGGCTCCGGTAGTATTTGCAGACGCTGCGCCTTTTGGCTTTGGGGTCCTTTTGCGCTTGCTACTTGATGCGGCAGCGCTGTTGCGACCTCCACGCGCCTTCCCTTTTGGCCATCCCTGCTGCTTTTTCGCCTTGGGTTCCTCTGCAGAGACGGAAGCTTGCATGACAGGCTGCACAGCTGCATTTGATGCTTCGACAGGCGGTGTATGGGTCTGGGCAGGCGAGGCTGTGTGGGCTGCGTCGGCTGGCGGGTCTAAAGGGTGTTTCATGTCTACGGGAGGGTGCGTGTGCTGGTAAAAGTGTTCGGATGGCGGCAGCGGAGCTGGATATGGGCTTGTTGGTTCGGCGGGTTGCTGGGTTTGCCCTGAAGATTGTTCTGCCGGGGCTGATTGCGAGATGCTCCAGCGTTTTGATGTTGTGGGCGGTGAATGCGCCGTCTGGGTAGAGACATTGAAGAAGTCTAGCAGGAGCTGTGCATCAGAAAGTCGGTCGTTAGGCTCGCCGGTGTTTTGATACATGCGGTTGCCGCTATCCGCCATGTGCTCGATATTGTAGGACCAGCCCGTAATATGACTAGTGGCCGGCCTGGACTGCGACTGGCCATATTGCGGAGAGCCGTAGACTTCAGAGCGCGCTCTTTTGGAAGGACGCTCGTTGAAGGGATATGTAGGGTCCCGGGAGAAGGAGTGTGCTGGGGCGCGTTCGCCGGCCGGGTAAGGGAGGGTCGCGGTCGACGTCGCCGGGTTGGAAGAATGGCGCGAAAGGCCAGCAAAGGCCGGTCTCGTCGGCTGCGATGTCACAGCGACATCTGCCAGAGCCTCAATGGGCGATGCCTGCGCTAGAGAATACGGCGGCGGAAGAGGTGCGGAGCGCGAGGATGGCTCATACGTCACCGCCGGCGCCGCGTGCTTGCTCGATGCGCGCATGCTCCTCGCAAGAGCAGGTGTATCTGTTTGAGCGCCATTGCCGTGCGCGCTGGCTGATAGCGACGCGGTTGGGATATTGGCGGTGCCGGCGGGGTGTGCTGTCGAGGGCTCGGTCGGCGGTAGGACGGGCGACAGCGGCTCGTAGATGGGCGGCGGTGGAGTAGCAGCGCGCGCCGAAGCTCGCCTGTACTGCTCCTTGAATGACGAGACTCGTCGCATGGTGGTGGTGGCTGCGGAGGAGGATTGATGGAGGCTTCGGAGGTGCAAGGTGCTCCTCGGTCTGGCGTCTCAGAATGCGCGGCTATGGAGCGGCGGCACTGTAAGCTGAGAGGCAGGCAGACAAGGAAACAGGCGCGAGCATATCCTGGATCAAAGCGACGGAGGCGCGGCGCAAAATGAACGAGCGTCGAGGGGGTGTGGTGGATGGGTGTGGTGGAGATGTCGCGGGGAATTGTATTGGGATTGTTGCGGCCGGAGACCAGACAATCACCGTCGACGATCAGACTCGGGGGTGCCAGTGCAGGAGATACGCAGCAACACGGCGACGGGCGTGGTATATGGGGGAGAGAGGCGCCGGCTTGACACGAAGCTCTAGGCGCATGTACTTGGGAAATGCAAATGCTTGGACGAGCTACCTATGGGAGAGTTGAGCCGCTTCATTCGCTGCAAGCCCGCATCTCCGATTCGAGCGCTCGATTATTTGGCCAGCGGTGCTACAGAGCTGCCTCTCACTTGTCCGAGTGCAGGTTTTTACTCTCATGCGCTCTTAGATGCGTGCTAGACTCTTGATAGACCCCCCAATATTCCCTATACCACGAATGTGCTGCACTGGCGGCGCTGCGTGCGTCTGCTCCTGGCTGCCCTGCTGGCTCATGTGCTTGCGTCACGTGCGTGCACGCGCTCGGGCCTGCGCTCGCCATTCATGCATTGATCCCGCATGTTCACCATCCACGCTCCTCCTCCCAACTCCCCCACCACCACCCGCCCGTCGATTTCCAATTTAGCAGCCCGTCCCTTACCGTCCATCGCAGTCGTCAAAGTATGAGTCGAGGAGGAAAATTGGCCCCGGAAGTCAACCGGTACGTCCGTCCTTCTCCGCATCGCGTGCCCAAGCCAAGGCTGGTGTAGCCAACTCACACGACATTTGCGCTAACATGTCATGTCTACAGAGCTCTATTCGTAAAGAACCTGAGGTTAGTCTCGCCAACTTGTATCGTCGCGACCATGCGCTAACCCTCTGGCAGCTTCAACGTCACTCCAGAGGAACTCTTCGATCTCTTTGGCAAGTTCGGCCCAGTCCGGTATGTCGTCCTCTTTCCCATGCGACGCGCATAGCGACCCGTGCAGTCGCCTCAGACCACTGACACCGCTGCAGCCAAATTCGCCAGGGTATCGCGAACCACAGCAAGGGCACGGCCTTCGTCGTCTATGAAGACGTAATGGATGCCAAGTCGGCTTGCGACAAGCTGAACGGCTTCAACTTCCAGAACCGATACCTCGTCGGTGCGTACACTCGGCCCTTCGTCTGGCGCGTTCCTCGCTGACTTGCGCAGTATTATATCACCAGCCAGATAAGATGCTCAAAGCTGCCAACGATCTCGCCGAGCGCCAAGAGAACTTAGAAAAGCTCAAAAAACAACACGGTATTGATTAGGGGTGCGAGAGGCCTCAGGAACAGGTGACATCGCGCGAGCGAAGCAAAGACAAGACTCCTGTGGGCCTCAAGACCGATAGCGTAATCTCCAATCGTTCCTCGAGTCGCGGCGGCGAACCGCGCTCTTCGACAACGACGACCAATTCGACATTAGCGGAAAAGACCGACGCTCCTTCTCCGATTCCTTCGACCGACACCTGCCGCAACTGCGACTGGCGCACTTTCAAGAAATCGCTAAAGGGCTTATGGAAGTCGGCACACGGCGTTAAGAAGTCATGATATGTTTACGAACCATGGCAGATTGCTGCATTTTCTTGGAGTGGGATCTCTAGTCAGGATAGCTGGTGATGATATGGCCGGATCGAACAGATTGTAACAGGCCTCAGCTTCCATTTCTTATCACATCGAATGGTCGGCAAGCTTCAAGCGCCCGAGTCAGAATTAAGGAAGCTTCTTCCTTGGCACACATGCATCTTGATTTATCGTGAAGTTTCTGTATATGCGATTGCTGGTAAAGCGCGTCCTCATTCGCTAACAACGGTTGCGTACAGGTCCATTCATGTCTTCTCGTCGCACCTTCTATGGCACCAACACTGCCATCTGACCAAGCTCATGATTCTTGGCGACCCAGTCAAACCCCTTCTTGAAATCGTCGAACCTAAATTCTGCTACTGTATCAAAGCCTCTATGCTTTCCCAATTTAAGAACACCAGCCTCGGCCGTCTTGACTATGTCCCTCACATCTTCCCCCCAGTACATTGCATGGCCATGAACCGTGATGCTTTTGAAGGTCAGTTGCATCAGTGGGACTTCGACGTCTTTCATGGCACCTGCACCCATGCCCATCATGCACGCTCGGCCATACTGCTTAAGTGCGCCGAAAGCCGCGCGCACGTGGGTGCTTCCTTCGGCTCCCATCGGCGTCATCTCGAGAAACGCATCAACGAGGCCATACTGCTGCAGATTGGCAATGTCTTTATCCACCTCATTTGTCCGAACAGTGCTTGAGACGACCCAAGGGTGTGCAGAAACAAGGCGTGCAAGCGCATGCTCATTACGGCCCGCAGCTATCACGGTGGCACCCATCGCAACAGCCACACCGACCGCTGCCCCAGAAAAGATACCCGTAGCGGGGGTGACGACGATCCTCTCTCCAGGCTTCAAGTAGATAGCTTTCAGACCACTGTACGCAACTACATCAACGACTAACTGCATAAGTTCCGGAATCGAATGCCCAAGCTCTTTACAAAGTCGGTTCTCGTTCAGTGCCCGGGTCACTTCAAGCGGAGCTTTCGCGTACTCGGCGAATGTCGCGTATCGCCAATTATCAGCAAACAGCTTCTTCGATCCAGCGCTTGTGCCCTCCATGGCTCCCCACATGATCCAGACAGTGGGGTCGTCGCGAGCCCGTATGAATGGCTCAATCAATACCAGTTGACAATGCTCAAGGGAGGTAGTGTCTGGGCCTGTAGCAACGATTCTACCCACCGCACGCCCACCAGTGATCATGGGCGTCGGATAAGTAAACCCAGTTTTTCCAGCAAAAATGTCTGGATGTTGGTGCTAGAGAAGGTTGGCGAGGATCTTGACGACTACTGAGCCTGGTCCGGGTTCTGGAGTCGGAACTTGTTTCAGAACTAATGGACCGTTCTTTTCCTCTTGCACGAGTGCTTTCATGGTTGGAGGAATTGAGGTCGAGGTCATGATGAGTGATAATGGGAAGAAGGCCTGTGGAAATATATCGGACGACGATGTCGATTGAGTTGATGCTTCATTCCGTTCTTGCAACGGGGTGGGATCTTATATTCTAGAGCAGTCTCCCGGTGGTTGACTTTTCTATTTCGGAGCACAACTTGTGAACCGTTTTCCGTTCGGATGCTAAGTATCACCCATCGGACTTTAGAAGGTCGAAAGATGTACTTCCACATGCAGTTGCCGTGTATAAGGTCTGTAGAACCAATCAGACGCCGAGGTGATGTTGTATACGAACGCGGGTTAGACTGTGTCGCTAGCGTACATGTTCGCGACCATGAGCTTACCGGCAGTGAGCCGCTTAACTCCGTTCCTCATGCCATATAATACCAGTATGACGCCTCCCTGGGATGATTCGATACGACGGAGAGTTAGACTGATTCATCTCCCCCTCAAGAAGACGAGTTCACCAACTGGGACCCACTCTCATTGACTGCGCTCCTCGAACAAGCCGACGCCATGCCTGCCGTCGTATCGAGAAGCGGAACGATAGCGGAGCGAAAGAGGCGCATGCATTCGAAATCGCGAAAGGGGTGCGAGAACTGCAAGATGCGACGTGTCAAGGTTAGCTCTACACACTACACAACTCATCTCCGGCCTCAGACTAATCTGATGATGTAAAGTGTGATGAGAAGAGGCCGTGTTGTAACAAATGCAGGGCCTTTGGCGTCTCATGCGATTTTGGCGGATTGAAGGCTGACTTGGATGTCGCTGCTCGCGGATCGTTTCAAGTGCAGTTTACGGCTTCTTTGGCTGGAGATGATGAGGATTGTGCACAGGACGGCATTCAGCATGATTTGACAGGAGAGTCATCAGACCCAGGAATCTTCGATATCGCCAGTGAGGTTCTTATAGCCACAGAGGACTACAGTGTTACCGGTGGCTTAGTTGGTCCATGGTCTCCTGTTTCCGCCAACGCTACCATGACATCCATGATCGCCTGCTCCCTTCGTTCTGGATCTTCGAATACGCACGCAGATCTGGAAATGGGACCTGTGTCGCCTTCTAAAACCCCAGCCTGGGAGTTCTCGGAAGTTCACCTCGAGATTCTGAACAGATTCCAAAGTCGAACCGCTTTGACCGTTGGAGGTGAGGTTTTCCGACAACACTAGATAGTCTACAGATCACCGACTAAATACGCAAATATAGATAAACGGATGGCCCCTGGCTATCGCGATATAGTGTGCCAGCTAGCATTCCACGTACGTCCAATTCACCACCCGACACCAGAAGAAAGAGATAATTCTGACAAACCGCGCAGCACCCCTTCCTAATGCACATGCTGATCGGCCTAACCCTAATGCACGACGCGGACCTCTCCCTCGTCCACTCCTCTACTCTCTCCGCAAAACAACAGCACCTCTCGCTCTTACACTGGGACCACGCAACTACACTCTTCCACCACATCCTCGCCCATCCCATCCCGCCTTCCTACCGCGACGCCATCTGGGCCACAAGCGTACACCTCGGCGCGGCATCATTCTGGTACGTCGAGTCGAGCGACCCCACCACAATGTGGCCTCTAAAGCCGTCTGAGCCCAGCGACCTCTCCTGGCTGAAGATCGGTCAGGGGAAACGACATCTCTGGCGCGTTGCAGATCCGACGCGAAAGGATAGTGTATTCCATCACGTATTGAAGCGGAAACCCTGCTCTGCGCCACCGGAATGGATCAGCAGCAGCAATAGCTGCTGTGATGCAGATTCCCCTCTCTCAGAGGAACTCAGGAGGATATTTAGCATTGATGAGACCTCGACGATAGAAAACAACGGCTATCTCCTTGCGATTCGTGTTTTAGAACGGATACGACATACAAGGCTTACCCACGCTAATGTGCTGCATTTCCTCTACTTTACCGCATTCATCACGCCTGAATTCACTGCTCTGCTCGAGAAAAAAGACGCGCGGGCGATTTTTCTGCTGGGCTGGTGGTTCAGTGTGATTGGGGGTGGGGAGTTGTGGTGGATGGCGAGGCGGGCGAGGGTTGAAGGGGAGGCAGTGAGGATCTGGTTGAGGAGGACGGATTGGGGGCTTGCATATTTGCTGGATAAGATCCGAAGAGAGAGGAAAGAAGTTTTGGAGGGAGGGAAGGGTCTGCGAGATGGCATTGGGGCGTATGGTCAGGGAGGGGGTGGAGAAGTAAACTGGGCGTTGGACTCCAGGGGGACGATACTCACATGTGGATAGTTAGTGATGGGAGCTACTTTTGCCTCTGCCCTATCTCTTCCCTGTTCAAGACGCAGTACTCTGATCTACACAAACAAAATATCCGTTGTTATCCCTACTCGCCCACTCACTTGCCTTCCACCCCCAACCCGCCAACCACGCTAACGAAAAAACAACCCCAAGCAGCTACATCCGACGTAACCATCCTGCACCAATGACTTCCAACCCACTCTCTTAACCAACCCTCCGCATCCTTCCCATCCATTCCTGCTCTCCTCGTATTTTCTCCTACCCCATCCCCCTCCTTCTCCCTCTCACAAAGCGCAAACAAAGCCCCCACACTATGTCCAACGCACGGCACAAACGCATAATGCGCCACCGCAGCCAGCACACCGAGTCCATACCACTTCCTCCCCACCGCGACTCCGCTGCTTCCACTCCGCGGTGCAATGTAGATATTAACCAACCCGCCGAGTAGCGTAAGCGAATTAAGCCCGATGACAGAGTACACGCCTGTGTTGAAAAAGGATGTGAACCAAGCTGGTATCACGACCTGTTTTGCTGCTTTAAGGTCGGACGCTGCGAATGGGGTTTGAGCGGAGGATGGATTGTGTGGAACGTCAGCGGCAGAGGCGGGGGGAGAAGAGTGTGGCTGTTTGTGCTGGTGGTAGTGGCTTAGTATAAGGCTGCTGACGCGGGAAGTGAGGCGTGGTTGGGCGAGAAAGGCGGTTGTGGTTATGTATTCCATGTATGCATGGGTGAGGGATGCGGTTGATGTTATTAGGGGGGCGATATGTAGGGCTGTTAGAAGGATTGGTGATAGTGCGGGTGGTGTGAGAGGCATTGTTGGTAATCCGAGCAGAGGTGCTATTAGCATGTCGATTGGGATGTTACATGCGGATGCCTCAGTTCGGTATAGAAGGAGTACGCAAACGTTGCTAAGGGGGGAGGAGCAATTTCCGTTAGGTACAATTCGTGGTGGTTGTGTTGTACTTGTGCGGATGCGGGCCATTGGGAGCAGGAGCGTTCGGCGTGTGGAAGGCAAGAGTTATAGCACCAATGCAGCCCGGTGGTCTGATATATGTTGCAGTCGGAAAACTTCGGGACTTTCGTTGGGGGGACGTTGGTCGCCTGACATGCGCAAGGAAGCGACGACGAAAATAAAATAAAACATCGGGTAAAAAGGGTATCATGAGCATTCAGAACCTAACGACTACATGATTCTCAAACTGAAAAAGAAAAAATGACGCCGTAAAGGGTAAAACCCCGAAATGCAACACTTTTAGCCCCTCCAAGAAAAACACCACAGAATGCATACACTTTGCCACAACTTCCATCTTACCACCCTCTTCTCTTGCCCCTCTCCTCAGCACTCCTCTCCTTCCTGTTAACCCTCTTAACATCATGTCTCCTGCGCTTCTCCTTGCCAAACTTCTCCGGATCCACAATCGCCTCCACCTTCCTCTTTCTACGTCGCTCTTCTCTGCGCTCTCTGACACCCTTTTGCACTTCGCCCATGACCTTGAGGTACTCTTGTGTTCCCAGGCGCTTCTGCAAGGTATTCATGACTTCGCGGGCTTTGTCAGTGAGCGCCTTGTACGGGTCGTTAGGTGCGCTGTTGGGAGCCGATTGCGCGGAGGATTTGGGGAAGGTTGCGGTTGCGTCGGTGAGGGTGGAGAGCGTGGTCAAGAGGTGGGGGAGGGAGCTGGATAGAGGCTCTAGAGGGAATTTCGCGGCAATGGTATCGAAGAGGTTCATGATGGTGGTTTTGGCGTTCATGGTGCTCTTGTCTTTGCGGACGATGCCGGAGAGGCGGATCATGAGTCGGTGGATCGCTGTGGGTGGCGCGTCTTCTGCCTTCTTGGTCTTGGGGCTTTCTGGTGGGGGCGAGAAGCCGCCAAAGTCCTCGTCCTCTGTGGCTGCGGTGTCGGCGTTTGTCACTTTGGTGGCTTCTCCCACCTCCTCATCGTCATCGGTCTTCTGCCAGTGCCACTTCGCTCCGTTAACAGCAAGGCATCGCGCAAGGAAAGCAATGTTCTTGACACTTTGCAGGCAAAGCTGTTCTGAAACCTCGGGGTTCAGCAAGTTTCGCAGGAAAGCGTTGCATAGCTGCGTCATGTTCTGTTCCGCCAATTGCAGGCCGCCAGATCCCTCCAGCGGTAGCGCTCCAAGACCAGTATCTTTGTTCGAGACTCCGAGGTGTGCAAAGTATGTGCCTAGTAGCTCTGCAGCTTTGAGTTTGACCCACAAGTGCGGGTAGGCTGTGCTGGCCTGGACTGCGGTCCATAGACTGTCTTTGCTTGAAGAGAACATGGTGTCCGTGTATCTCTTGCAAACCTTTGAGAGCATGGTGAGAGAGTAGTACAATAGCTCCCAGTCATCCTCGTCGCGTCGACTTAGACACTCGTCGATGATTGCGTCGAGTCGGTCAAGAACATATCCGAGTTCTTTTGGCTCCTCATCATCTTCTACGGATTCGAAATAGAAGCCCCAGACCTGGATTCCGAGACGCTTCAGACCAACGTTGTCGTCCTGTTCTAACCAACTTTTAAGGTCAGTAGCAAAGCTTTGTAGCCGCTTGTCGCTCGCATGTTGGAACAGTCTCTTGATCAACAGACTGGCCATCTCTCGGCATTTGCTTGCGTCATCGTTCGCAACGGTGTTGATGAGTGGCAGGAACATGATGCCGTGGTACTCGTATTGCGCCTTCTCAGGGAAGCGAGGTAGTGCCTTTCCGATAATGAGGTCCAGAGCTTCCATGACTGATTGCCGACCTTCCACATGCTCGTAGCGAAGGTTCTTGAGGAGGAACTCCATCTGCTTCTTGAAACGCTTTTCACTCTGAGTGTAGGAAGTCAGAAACTGGAAGAAGTGGCTACGAGCAACATCGCGGGCGGACTTGGTTTGGTTGGTGATCATCATCTCCGCAACTTTATCCATGGCCTCGTACATTTCGGGGACGTCAAAGTGTCGGTTCATGACAGCTTTGAGGAAACCAAAAGTAACGCCTGAACGATCGGGCTCATCCAAATCGGGCATCATCCGCTTGAGGAGGTTTCCAATGTCTCGCTCCTTGACCTGGACGTTGGGTCGCTCACGCAATACAGCGGAAACTAGCTTCAGAGAAGCCTGTGAAAGCTCGGTATTAGACGATAGTGCTCCCTTGATAGCACGCATCGCTTCGTCGATATAGACAGGGCAGTTCGCATCCAGTTCAGCCATAGGTACTTTGATGATGGTTGTGAGAAGACGGACTGCCGAAACTTGTACTTCTTCCTGTCCTTGCACCATTGCGTCGCCAATGATTGGTAGGAAGCCAGCCAAATTTTGTGGGGTTTGGAGATCGTCGTGCTTGCGTAGCACAGTCCGAAGAATGTCCATTCCGAAGCGGATCATCTTGTACAAATACGAGGAAGTGCTGAGTCTAGCACCAGACTTGGCTGCTCCCTTATTGTTGACCAGGTAACGCTTGTTCTTGGGGTCGATCTTGGTCTTCTTCTCTGTTGACGTGTTCGCTGCGTAGGCTTCTTGAATGAGCTCGTAACAAAAGACCAGAATGTCCCTGTTGTTCACAGTAGGATTCTGCAGGACGCCAAGTCCGATGCGCCGAAGCAGCTCATCAATCTTCTGAACCATCCTGGCATTAAGTTTTTCGATCAAAAGTGATCTAATGGGGAGTACGAGCTTGATAATATGCGAAGGCGTCGCTGATCGTGCAACGATGTCCATGGAGTCGAAGCTTTTGCTGCTTTTCACTTCCTTCATCTGGGATATGTACTCTTCAGCGTCCTTCTCCTGACCGGCAGCACCGAAAGTATCGTCCATAATCTAGGACAGAATTAGTACCTTTTGTCAAAATCAGCTCGGAGTCTGATACATACCACATCAACTAGATCCACGAGGCAGTAGTCGAGATCACCAGGGTCTGTCTGGTCGGCGAGCTTTACTAGGATTGTGTGCAAAGTGTACGAGAGAACGTGAAGTTGGTAACCTCGTTGGAGCGCGGTCCGCAAAGCCTTGAGAATGAAGCCTAGAGAGCCTGGTCCCATGAGCGTAGCGATATCGCTAAGCGTATTCCTTGACATATCGCGAGCCTCTTGGGAACGGCTCTTCAAGATGTAGCATATGTCTAGAAGGACTCCAGGTAGTCGGTTTTCGATCTCCAGTGGTGGGAGAACAAGAAGAACCTTGGCAATCGCGACGGCGATAGGCACACGCAAACTGACAGTCGCTTCGTCTTTCTTGTGTAGGAAATTGGTCAAATCAGGGAGGAAGTTGTTGATCATGTCGCTGCTCAGTTTGTCCTGTTGTGGCAGAGTCCTCATCAGCGTTGATCGAGGCTGATCAATGTCCATCGCCTCGGCATCTTCGTTGGCCTCAGTGACAACAGGAGCATCCTCTTCGGGTTTTGACATGAAAATGTAGCCTTTTGCGCGACCGGCATGGTTTAAGCCATCCATCAAGCCTGCAATCAATCTAATAATGGGCTTTTGGAGGTCTTCTTTGGTGGTCAAATAGCCAATGTACCGCTTTAGGAGAGAGCGGAATTGCGGCCATTCTAGACACTCAGTCAGTGACGTAAGGGTCTTGATCGTTTCTCCCAGAAGGCTGTCCGCGGCTTCGTCGTCGCCCTTGTTGAAAACAAAATGTTCTAGGAGCGGTATAAGGATCTGATACACGTTTGTACCGCGCAGATTAGAGGTATGGGCGGCCAAGCGGCGAAGAGCCCTAAGTCGGCGGTGCCCTTGAATGTGTAAGATATTGCCGAAGAATGACGCCTCATCGTCGTCTGAGAGAAGTATGTGTAGATCCGCGACAGGGGTCCAGTCAGGATGCGTCTTTACCAAATGCTCAAGTACAGCAAGGTATTCGACGCGAACAAGTTCCGAAGTCTCTCGCATGCCAGTCTGGATTCCAGATAGAACTGCCGACGCCACGAACTGCTTGAACTCTTCGCTTGTTGAAGCCTCGCTGAAGCGGCGCAAAGACAACGATGCGTTCACTCGGATACTTAGCTCTTCGTTGTCTTTGATAAGATAGAGCATGTTGTAGACTAAGGGCTTCCATTGAGTCAGAGTGAGTTTCTTGTAAGACTCTTCGTTGATGGAGCTGAACGCTTGCGAACGTCTTTCGAAGTCTGGTTCATCTAGACGCCCCGTGGCGAAAGAGTTGAGATCGTGGCATAGTTTTGCAACAGCCATGAGATCGCTGTTGGCGTCGGAGAGGTCCTGAAGAACATCGCAGAGTAGCTCCCTCGCGGTACGATCTTGGACAAATGCAAACATCGGGCAAACGGCGTTGTAGATTGTATCGAAAAGTTCGGTCAAGTTTTGACCATCACAGCGTTGGATGAACTCGTGAAGAATCCTGAGCAGTCCCAGCTTCGTACGAGGGTTTACGCGCTTCGATGGCTGGCGGAGGAGGAAGGTAGCGATCTCGATCATGCTGCGTGATTCGGAGGCACCCACTACATGAGGGGCCAATTCCGCGACGGTCTGAACTCCCGATTCGAGCACCTCTTTGCTTGGGTTTTGACGAAGCAGTTGACCGACTTGGCCGAGAATTGATGTAGAGAATGGCTGAATGATGTCGGTATGTATGCGGTTCTTCATGAGCTTAGAATCGGTTGTTGGTACATCCTCTTCAGCCGTGACAAGGGCCACGATGCTTCGAATGATGTTGTCGAGCACAAAACACTTGACCTCATCCTTTGCCGAAGGCACCTCAAGGCATTCGATGACCTTGGACAAGATGGCTGGGTTGAATTCCACCAGGAAGGGAGCCGTGCGAGCCGATTTTGACCACGCTGCGAATAATCGAAGTATACCCGAAACGGATTGCGCTGTTTCGATGGGAAATTGATCCAGCCTGGGCTGAATCATCTCTTTGATGAGAGCACTGGTATACGGATGCCACTGAAATTCGGGCGAGTTCTCCACCAGCCTACCAAGAATTTGGAGAGACCGTTGCCGTACCGTCTTAAGCAACGACGTCTGCATTGACCGAGCTTCATCGCCTTCGCGAGTGGCTGTAGCTGACAGTTCCCGCGATGCTTTGAAAGCAGAATACAAGATGGGGTTGACGACGGTGGCAGTGAAGGGTGCAAATGTCGTTGCAAAGGTGCTAAGCAAGTCATCCAACAGATTTAGCATACCGACCTGCTTTCTTGTATCGACCAGATCTTTCTGGAGCAACTCTTCGTCGACTGCCGCGTCTTTCGAAACTGAAATGTGTCCCAGCGGCCCAAAGGCGATCTGTAAAAATTGGTGGATGGCATCATCGCCGAATCGGGATTTCAGGCTAATGAAGACAGCTTTCCTCTTCGACTCGAGACCTCGTTTTCCCGCTATGACCTTGCCGTAAAGCAGACGCAATATGATTGGCAGCACTTGAGGGACATCAGAGTCTTGGAGCTTACCTTCACTCAGGAAGATAGGAAGCTCGTCACGGAATCGTTCGTCATCGAGTAAATTAAGCAGTTGCTCCTGGTATGCGGCGATTCCGCGATCTTTCCATGTGAGAAGCGCCTTGAGGGCAGCCTTCTGGATTTCGACGTCTCCGTTGCTGAGCAAGGCGAGCAGAGCTTGACGAACCTCGTCAGCTCTGTATAAGACCTTTGGGTTGTTGAACTTGGCAAAGATGGACAGCATCGCCTTTTGATCCTTCCTTGCCCAGCGGTCCTGCAGAGCGATCGTGGTATCCTCTTCAGACCCAACATCTTCAGATTCAGGAGCCTGGTCGAGAGCCCATTTCAAGAGCACGGGTACAAGAAGTCTCGAGCGCTTTTCCGCGATATGCGGTAAGAAATTCAACACCTTGAGGGCTTGTGTCCTGCTGAAGGGATTGTGGAAAGGTACCTCAACATGGGCCTCCTTGAACAAGACCTCCAACTGCTCTTCGGCGTTGTCAGCCTGTGCCTGGATATTAGCGATATGCTCCTGCAGCTGCATAACGTTGGTACACTCGAACTCGGTAGCGTACGGCCGTGGTGACGAGGTTGGCTGAGCGCCGTCGGAAGCAGCTTCGGTAGTATCGGTAGCGGTCAGCCATTCGAAAACGAATTGAGTGACAAAGCCTTCTCCTTCTTTCGTCTCGCAAATGGCTTTCAACGCTGTGCAGCTGTCGTCCCATACTGATGCTAGGCGTACGTGCAGTAGTCCCAGACAGAACGAAGGAATAGCTTCTCCTACCAGCTCGTCAGAGCATAAAGAAGGGTACAACTTTGCCATTTGCCCAACACGCATCGAAATGGATCGTTGTGTTTCGAGGTTAGGCGGTGTCTGCTCAATCAACATTGCGACTGAGAGAATGTTCTGTAATTCCTCGCTCTTTCCTGCGATGAATTGCAAAGCGTATATGGCTGAGAGTCTCAAGTCATGCGAAGGGGATCCTAAGCAGTACATGATAGTCCGCTTCAGTGGTTCCATATGCGATCCTGTGGTGTTCAAGGCTGCCTTGTGCTGCTTCAATAGGTCGAGCAGCGCGTGCCAGAAGGCCACGGAATGGCCAAATTCGGTGGATGATTGACAGAGCGCAGGCCAAAGACTGATCATGAGATCGCTGTCATCGCCTTTACTGACAAGAAACCGGAATGCATTTCCAGTGGCAAAAGTGTTGACGGGTCTTTTCGATGCGACGCCTGAGCTCTCAACTGCGTTCTTGAGTAGGCTTGCGAGGCCATCCCAGATTCCTCGTGTCTTGTCATCGGTTATACGCAGCGACTGTATCATGTCCAACAAGGCATTGCAGTAGAAGATGTGATTATCCAAGTCGGTCTCGCGGTCTGCAGACTTGACGAGCCGATCAAACGGCTCGTGCAGAGTCGCTTGCCAGCGCTCCGAAGGCTGCAAAGCACCATTCGCTAGTGCACCGCTCTGGTAGAGTCGGGGTAGGATAGCGCAGAACTGTGGTCCGTGCTCATGGGCTTTCTGTGCAACAAATCTAGCAAACTGTTAGCAGATGAACAAGACTGGAAAACGAGAGTTCGTACCTCTTGAAATAGGGAAGTAGCAGAGTCCTGAACCTGTCTGCACCTAGATCGGCAAACAGGTTGCAGAATGGCAGAAAATAAGCTTCCCAGGAACCACGACTCAGCCCCTCCAAAAGCTTTTCATGAGGTATAGCCGAGTCGAGCGCGCAGTATTGAAAAACGACGCAAGTAACAGACAATAGCTCCCATGCATCCACGGGATCGAGCTCAGCGGAAGATTTCGTGGAGTCGAGCAAATGGCTTAACGAGCCCAGCACAGGCCGCCAATCCTCTATACGGTCACCTTGCCGCACACCGCAGACAACGAGTAACAGGCGAGACGATAAGGCAGCGAATCGCACGTCGGAGGACATCTTGTCTATTCTAGCAAGGATCACCTCAAGCAGAGGGCTGAAATTCTCTGCATCTGTATGGTGGATGGCGGCAGTGATAACGCCGATAAGCACAGGCTCGAGAGGTGGGATCCGAAGTTCAAGATGCTCTTCGTTGAACGTCTCTGCTAAAAGCTCTTGCAGGATGACCGTGGCGCTAGAGTGAAACCCGCGCTTCACACCCTTCAGTGAGTCGGTCAAGAGATACATAAGACCCTGCTGGAAGGAGTAGTCCTTGGCCGATTCCTGCTGGTCCTTCAACTGGTCCGATATGTGCTTGATGATCGACCTGAGCGGCATCTTGTCTCGGTGGTAACCAGCTCCAGCCTTGCGAACTAGAAAGCTGAGCGATTCGGCTGCGAAACGAGAAACGAAGGCTTTCTGGCGCTCTTTACCCAGCAGAGGCGACATGAGATCGAAGACGGGGCGCAGATTCGGCACCAACAGTCGCGAGAGGTATTTGAATAGCCACGCCAGACAGCCAAAAGCCCACTCTATGACTTCCACATCGGCGTGTGTAGCTGCCAGATGCGACACCGTCTTGACTGCTTTCTCAAAGTGCTTCTCGAACTTTTCGCCCAGATCATGTGCAAGATGCGCCATGAGACTGAGCAGCGGTTCTTGACTGAATCTGTCGCCCTTCTCAATGTACTCTACGAGCAGCTCGAAAATGCGATTGCTGTGGTGGAGGACCTGCGGGAGGCTATCGCAGAGTGGCGCAACTTTGCGGGTGAAACGTGTGAAGGCCTCAGACAGGTTGAGTTCCCTCCACTCCCCGAAGGAGTCGCGGAAGTAGGAGAAGGTCTCTTCGAGTTCGGCATCGTCGAGGATGGTGCTGCGACCGCGGCGAACGGGTTCGATCTTGAGCTGGGCAATGCGCTGAGAGAAGCCTTTGAAAACATGGTTGCGCGTCGATTCGGTGCCGCCTTTTACTCGTTTCTGCGGGCGGGTTGGTTTCGAGATTTTCGACTTGGGTTTGGTAGCGGGCCTCGTAGAAAGACCTCGCGACATGGCGGCCATGGTGTGGAGAGTATAGTGTAGTGTAGAGTTGGAAGCTGCCGTGGCTGTATCTTCACTCGATGCTCCACTAGAATTTCCGTACGCTAACAAAAAAGCTGGACCCTGGCACCACCGAGGCCTCCGACGCGCCAATCGCCCATGCTCAACACCAACGCGTCCGCAGCCCGACATCACCCATAACATTTACTCGCCATGGCCTCAAAAATGTGAGTCTACCTACATCTCGATGCACTACAATTTACTAACGCGTGCAGCGTCGTCGTCGGTGACGTCAATGGACAGTTCAAGACCGTCTTTCAGAAGCTGGGGGCATTGCATGCGAAGAACAACTTCGCTTTCGCTCTCGTAGTAGGCAATTTGTTTGCAGCTCCCTCTGATGATGACGACACAAATGCGGGCCATGTGCAGTCGCTGATGAATGGTCAAGTCGATGTGCCATTGCCGACCTACTTCGCTCTTGGCAGCCATCCACTCCCCCCGGCAGTCGTTGAGAAGCTGGAATCTTCAAGTGATGAGCTGTGCCACAATTTGTTCTTCCTTGGAAAGCGGACGACTATGAAGACCTCGGAAGGCATCCGCATTGTCGCGCTAGGCGGTCAGCTTGACCCAAACATCGTGGCTGGCCAGTCCAAGGACAAGTACCCACCCTTCTACAGCGAGACGGATGCCAAAGTCTTGCGAGGAGCAACGACAGCCGACATACTCATCACAAATGAATGGCCAGAAGACATTCGAAAGCGTTCCAAGGTTGAATTCAACCCTGACGTACAGCCGACAACCCAACAATGCATAGCAGACTTGGATGTTATACTAAAGCCCAAGTACCACTTCTCGACATCTGGAGGTGCTTTCTACGAGCGAGAGCCATTCTTCCATCCACCCAGTGATGAGACCGACAACCTCTATCCGGTAACGCGCTTCATCAGCCTGGCTTCGTTCGGCAACTCCAACAAACAAAAATGGATCTACGCCTTCTCCCTTGACCCCTCTGCAAGTCACCCTGTATCACCGCCGTCTGGCTCGACAGCTTGTCCTGTTGCTCTTTCAGAAAAGAAGCGAGCTGCACCCGAGCACCACGAACAGCACCTAGTCTACGATGACGGAAATCGGGGTCGAAGGGGCAACAAAAGGCGCAGAGGCGAGCCTCGAGGACCTATTACAGCGTCAGAATGTTTCTTCTGTCTGGCCAATGAAAATATTGCCACGCATTTAGTGGCTTCCATCGGCGAGAATGCGTACTTGACGACCGCCAAAGGTCCTCTCCCCACTTCGCAAACCTTTCCCAAGCTCGGCTTTCCCAGCCATATGCTCATCATTCCGTTCACGCATCAGCCGACGTTAGGTTCAATGGAGGAAGAGGAGCGCCAAGCGACTTATGCAGAGATGCAACGGTATCGCTGCGCAATGAACAGCATGCTGAAGTCAGTAGCAGACACCGAATACGGTTCCGTCACCTGGGAAGTTAGCAAGTCCAGCTTGCCTCACACGCATTGGCAATACCTCCCAGTAAACGCAGAGCTGGTCAGCAAAGGACTCGTAGAGGCGGCCTTCAAGGCACTAGCGGAGAATTTGCATTGGCCGAAATTCCAAAAAGAAGATGTCGGTGATGGGGTTGAAGAAACAAGCGACTTCTTCAGGGTCTTGGTGTGGGATCCGAAAGACGATCCCGAGAAACAGACAAGCTACATCATGCGCTTCGATGAGAAGATACGCTTCCACAACCAATTTGGACGAGAGGTGTTGGCAAAGCTGCTGAGACTTGATCGACGAGTCGACTGGAAGGATTGCGGACAAACGCAGCCTCAGGAAGAACAGGATGTCGAGAGATTCAAGGAAGCTTTCAAGGACTTCGACTTTGCCGCATGATACCCGCTATTCTCCATAGCAAACGCCTCATCAAGGCTCTTACAACAATCAATTTTCCTTCATCTCGATGCACGATATGGGGCTGGTATACCTGCATTACTCTTCCGTCTTACTACTTCCTCCCATCTAGACGGCATACGCAGTAGGCACTAACATGTGCAAGTACTTCAGGTCCTCGGCGTCAATGATACAAAAGTTTGCAGACATGCCGGAGTACCTCCGACCGGTGTGCCCCCAAGACATCAAATCATGGCCAATACACATCGTCCCACCACCGAAGCTTTTCTTCAAAATCGACCCAACTCACAAGCCAAGTTTCCAAGCCCCCGACGTCGCTGCGAACATGCTCGAAACGGCAGTTCTAGCAGCAAAGTGTCCAACACTGCACTAAAGGGTTGGCATACCAAGCTCCGGTTTCGCCAGAGCGGTCACAAACGCCTTATTTCCGATCGGCCGAGCTGTGTCGTACCCTCATCAATATCCACCGCACACGTTCGTTGCTGATGATGAGACTCGCTTTTGCACACGAGATTAGCTTGAGGTTTAAATAATCGTATACAGCAGGCTTCTGCACCATCTGCGCACCATTTCACCAATTGTGTCTTGGCGCTTTCCAGTTGAGGCTAACATCTTTCTTCTTCGAGCCAAGACCAACGCTTGGCTCTCACGTGTCGCATGAAGCGGGGCAATAGCCAATTAACACCCATCTTCCTCCTGCCTCCTGCCGCCACCCAAGTCTCCCTTGCCACGAAGCCACACATGCTCACGTTGAGCGTATCTCGCAACCCATTCGCTGCTCCCTAAGCAAAACCCAAAGGAATATCGTTCCGGACCGCAACACGCGCCGGCACGTTTAATCACCCCGAGACTTCCCTAATATCCATGGCGCCCAATCAAACACGGTGATCTAACCCATGCCTAACCCCACCATCCTATCACAACCCGCGATAAGGGCAGGTGCCCATGATGCAGCAACTTTGCAACAACCCCAATCTTGAACCTCGTAGCCTCCTGCCAGTCATGTCTCGCACTACGCATGCAGCGTAGGTCGGCCCCGTTCTCCGCGAAAGGAAGGCAAACCACTCGTTGGCGTCGTAGTAGTAATACACAGTGCCGATCAGGTACACATTGCTCTAGTTACGCCGGGCCGGTAGGTAAGCAACGAGGTTTCGGCCACTTGGCTGGGAAGGCGACCTGCCTGTTTAGGGGTCGTGAGAGCGATGGTGCATGTGTAGGTGTGCTGTAGTTCAATGGACCAGGTAGGTGGTTACGCGGAGCAGGGGCAAAAGAAGGGAGCGTGGTGCTTATCATTGGATTTGAAGCTCTGTAGTAAACATTGGATCGTGGAAGGCGCCGAAGACGTGGACGGAAAAGGAATATATATACAAGCGCTTTTGGGGTGACATTTCTACTTAAGCAAGACGAACAGCTCAGAGGTCATTTACTCCACACACTCCTCGGCGGCACTCTTCATCTTCCTTCTTTCCCCACCGTTCCCCTCCCAAATATGAAGACCTCCATCTTCATCGCCGTAGCATCTGCCGCCCTCGTCTCTGCCGCCCCAACACCAGCAACCCTCGAGGCGCGCGCTCCCCCCAACATCCCCAGCACATCAGCCGCCAGGACCCAACTCGCCGGCCTCACCGTCGCAGCCCAAGGTGCACAGACGGGATACTCGCGCGACCTGTTCCCCCACTGGATCACCCAGTCTGGAAGCTGCAACACGCGCGAACAAGTGCTGAAGCGCGACGGAACAAACGTCGTCACCAGCAGCGCTTGCGCTGCCACATCCGGCACATGGGTCAGCCCGTATGACGGCGCGACATGGACGGCAGCCAGCGACGTTGACATTGACCACATGGTTCCATTGAGCAATGCCTGGAAGGTAAGCAACAACCACCCACTCCATCTCCCGTACCTCCCCAACAACAAAACCACAAACTAACACTCCACCCCCACAGTCCGGCGCCGCCTCCTGGACAACAGCCCAACGCCAAGCCTTCGCCAACGACCTGACCAACCCCCAACTCCTCGCCGTCACCGACAACGTCAACCAGGCCAAGGGCGACAAGGGCCCCGAGGACTGGAAGCCCCCGCTAACCAGCTACTACTGCACCTACAGCAAGATGTGGATCAAGGTTAAGAGCGTGTATGATTTGACGATTACGAGTGCGGAGAAGACGGCATTGACGAGTATGCTGGCTACGTGCTAGATGGGGGCAAGATGGGGATGGTAGATGGGAGTTTGTTTTTTCTTGTTAGAAGAGAGGAAATGAAACTAGATTATTTGTGATTGCTATGATTCTTGAAAATGTGACTTTGTCGTTTGTATTGGACATATGACATTGTGTATGGGAAGGGGAGCTGATTGGGATCGGAAATCGCAGAGGAAAAGATGGGACGTTGCAACATTGACAAGTGAGATGAAGTAAGAAACGGAGACATGGAAAAGATTTGTTAAACACATAGCTTAGTCGTTGAAAACATTGCATGGAGATCTTCCGTAACAGATATCCATCCGCTATTGCTTCGACCAAAAATAACGAACGCATCGCATGATTCGAATTAAGCTTCTCTCACTCCCCAAGGCTTTCTCACAACGTGTAAATGAACTCAGGGTTCTCTCTATCCGTCAGATCTAGCCACCTTTACACACGCAAAAGAATTAGCACACATTCATCGCTCTGACATTGCCAAAAAAAATAAGGGTGGAGGGACTCACTCTTGGTTCTCCAATCTCACATATTCTGGGGACGCCCTAATCTGTGCCTTCTTCTTATTCTGCCACACACAGTAGAAGTGGATGAAAGCCATGATGCCTAGGCAAACGCCCCAGCAAACAATGATGGTAACTTCAGCTGGGACGTAGCGTGGCGCGTCACTTGGACGGAAAGTTTGGGGGCCTGGAGAAGAAATCACGTTAGGTCTGGGCCGGCTTTGAAGGGAATTGATTGAGGGGAAGCATACCGATGATGTTACCAACACAATATCCAATCAGGTACATAGCTGCGACGGTAGTCTTCTTCGTGTATCCAGCCACATTACTTGAAATCAGACTCAACAGCGCCACGAAAGGCGTAGGGCTAGCTTGCGTCAGGTAGTATCCAGCCAGGCGACCGGAGTTGTTCGACAACGGCAATGCTACGATAAGAACCATGCCGAGGATTGCGACACAAAGTCCAATCATGGAAATGAGGATGCGGTAGCCGTATTTGTCACCGGCCCAACCGCAGGCTAGGAGGAAAGCGACTTCGACTGCGCCGCCAGGTGTGCCATAGAGAAGGGATTCTTCCGGTGTATAGCCAAAGCCGACGATGAGCTGAGAGAAGAAGTTTGATATGCCACCTTTGCATTTGTCAGATCGCGGAAGATGGTGATGCGAATTATGAGAAGGGGATAGTCACCATTAGGGATATCCGCAATAAGTGCGTAGAAGAAGAACGCCCAACTGAGCGGGTCAAGCAGCGCCTCTTTCAGCTGGTACCACTTAAAGTGCTTGTTGCCTACACCCTGCGCATTTATCCTGATACGCTCAATCGCTAGGATCTGATCTTCCTTGCTTAGCCACCGACAGTTGAGCTGGTTGTCAGGTACGATCCACAAGAAGGCGATGCCGAGACTCGCTGTCAAGAGTCCAGTGACGAGGAAAATGATCTTCCAGGGCTCGATCTCAGTTCCGGATTTTCTGCACCCAACTGCGATTCCATAGGCCACACAGCCACCAAAGATTTGCGCCCATCCGTTGAAGCTGAACCAGATGGCGGTGCGGGAGCCTTGCTCTTTCTTCGTGTACCATTGCGAGGTGAAGAGGGCAAAGCCGGGCGTCACGGCACTCTCGAATATCCCAAGGAAGAAGCGGATTGCGACTGCGCCTGCGTAGTTTTCCACGGCTGCGAAACATGCGAGGACGACACCCCACATGATGATGTTGAAGGCCGCTTTAGATATTGTTAGTTTGCCATTGCGTACTCAAGGATGCCGTGGTGTGTGCATGGTCTCAAACTTACAGTACTTCCCCAGTGGCAAGACTTGAAGTAATCGTGTAGTGGGATACTCCCAGGCGATATAACCAAAGTAGAACATGCTGCCGAGCCACGAATATTCATCTCCTGTCAGTCCAATGCCGGAGTTTAACGGGTCGCTCGATGGCGGCAGCTTCAAACCCATGACACTCGCGTAGGACAGCGTAGTCTTGTCAAGGTAGTTTAAGCCATAGACAATGCACATGATCTAAAAAGGTCAGTACTTTTGCAAAAGGTACAGGCACGCTCCGACCCATGAACACATTCAACTAAGACCAAAGGAAGGGACTTACAGGCATCAAATGCCAATCAATCTTCCGCAGTAACGCTTTACTCTTCTCCTCGGTCAACTCCACCACCTGGCCCTCCATGCCCTCAAAAGCCTTCATCGCCGCATCCGCATCATGTGAATGCTTCAGCAACTTCTCTTCTATACCCTTGGGAACAATCTTCTTCACGCCCGTCGTGGCATCCTCGACCACAGGCTCTTTCTCGACGTCCGTTGGGTGCGTTGGCGCATCAGTCGCAGACGCCATGGTTGCGCTTCAATCGTCTTATTCCCGCGATACGATGTACCTTAGCAGCAGGAGAAAAAGGGTCGCCAAGTCTGATGACGAGATCAATCGATTGCAGATAGCATACAGAGCCTTCAACGGTAAAAGTAAGGTGCGCTGAATAACAACTGTCAAAGCCGATAACCGCAACCGTTCGCTCAAGTTGCCGACGACGCGCCGTTGACGTCTATCTGATAAGGCACCCTTGTCCACGAAGCGATACCCTATCTCCAGGGATGCAAGTGTCATACCATCGCGGGGTATCGTGTGTGTTGATCCCGCGGGCGGAATTGGAGATGTCTACTATACCGAGATAGGAGCCCACGAGGTTACATGATAGACAACTGACCTTCCGCATGAGGAAGCTGCGTTGGACGCCATTGCCGTCGAAGGCGAACCGGAGATAATTAGGCAATGGGCTATGACCTAAGCTCCCGCAAAGGCGGCAAGACGCTGTTAAGCAAGCAAGCTACGAAGGCGGCGGGGCTTGGCTGGTGGAGCTGGTGTTGGAGTAAGGTTGTGAGGGGCTCGTTGGAGGTGCCCAGGTGCAAGGCTGAGGTCAGTGCTGGAGCTTATCGCGAGCACGCTTTCCGGGTTTGAGCTAAGCATGAAAACAACTCTAAAGTCTAATATGAGCGACGCACGCAAAATAAGCAAGATTTAGAACAGGGAAGTAGCAGTTTCGGTGTGAACATTGATTGCATTTAGACGCTGGATTTTGTTCCAGCGATGAACCGTCGTAACAACTAAAGGTTGTGTACATACTCCTAAAACGCCAGGCCGATCATCGGCCAATGCTATAGACTTTCCCACCCCAGGCCCTCCTTTGACATGGATGTAGCCGTTACCCGAACGCCGCCCAGATGCAGTTCGTAAATGCTTCAAATAACCACTCCCAGAATAAATAACCAGGAGGGTGTAAAGAGTAATTGGTACACGTGTCAGAAAAGTAAAGAAGAAAAAATGACACTCAACCGAAGCATGGCGTACGGCTATGATCGGACGAAGACGCTGTTGAGCTTGTTCAGTGCGCTGCTATCGGCAGCGGTGCTGTTTTTAGCAAGCCTCTCGGGTGCAAGATCGCGAGGAAACCTTGACGCAGTATTCGGGCTACGGCTGCCGGAGCGGCTGGTGCTCTGGTTGTCCTTGTCTTGGCTGTCGCCGTTGAGTAGCGAGCCGAGCGTCGGTAGCGGTCTTGAAGTAGCAGGGACTGCTGGTGCTGCGGTGGCAGCGCTACTGGGCTCTGGAGCGCGTGATTCCGACTTGTCGGACGGCTCTGGAGTTGGCGGCTTATTCGCACCTGCTGACGCGGCCGCACCGTTGATGGCCGGCAGTTGCGGACCTTGCTCAGGGATGACCGGCGCAGGAGCAGGGGGAGGCGCGGATGCACTACCTCGGTGAAGATGCTGCTGATGTTGAGCCTGTTCAGCTGTAGATGGATTGCGCATTGGAGGCGTTGCCATGTACTGCTGGGCTGCGTGGGCGGCATGCGCCGCATACGCGGGATGCTGCATGAGCATGGGATGATGACCTTGGGGAGCGTGAGGATGTGCCATTGGGGGTGGTGGACGGTCAAAGACATGGGCTTGAGGGTGATATTGAGGCTGCGCATACACGACGCCTGGGTAGAAGTAGGGATGTTGCGGGTAGTATGCATGTAGCGGGGACTGGCCGTTTGGAGGCGTAGGAGGATATATCGGGACCGCGTACATTGGTGCAACAGGTCCGCCGCGTGCATATGGAGAAGATGGTGCCATGCTGTGTCCAGGCGCGTTGTATGGTGAACCAGGCATTGGGCCGCGGGTGACAGCAGGCACAGTCTGGGTCTCGTTTACTGCTGATTCGGGGTACATGTTCTTCGGTGGTCGGATGTGTCGTAGTTGGGCATCGTTGGTCGGCTGTGGGAGGTTGTTCGAGTTCGATCGCGAGTAGTAGCTGATGAGGTGGAGGTGTTGGCCGCTTTGTGTGGTGATACTGAATGACTGCTTCATCAGACCGTCGGGCTTATACCGGTAGCCATCTGGTCCCTCGCCTTCAGAGTCGCCAGTTGCTGAGCCGTCTGGTGACTTGCCGCTCGCCCGCTTGGCGACCGGTGCAGTTGGTACTGCGCTGCCTCCTCGCTTTCCCTCCATTTCGCGGTATGTCAGGAAGCTACCAGATACACGACTTGCGCTCCAAGATTTTCCATCGGTCCATCGCCTCATGCCAGCCTCACGCTCGTCCCATACGAATACCGAGCCAGACTTGATCTGCTGGCGCTCCTTTTCCGATAGGCGACGTTGCACTCGTGGTAATATGCCAATACGGCAGGCTTCGAACAGGATGATGGCATCATTAGGCGTGCGAACGTGGCCATGGTAAGTCTCCATTGCGAAGACTGGTTAATTGAAGTTGTGTTTCGGTAGTAGTTGTAGCAAGTTCCGATGCCGTACAAGTTTACGAGGTCAATGCCTCATGGGTGCCTATCGGGCTTGTGTTAGCTTTTGCATGTGACTCGATGGAGAAAACAACTGCGATATTGGTTGTGGGTACAGGGACGGATGCGCAATAACTCTCTTACATGGCAGGCAGAGTGCGATAGTGAGTCGGGGGCAGCAAGCAGCCTTGCACACAGTGTACAGGGTTACCGGCAAGCTCGGGAAAAGGGAAGGTGCGCATAAATGTTGGAACGTTGCGTACCACAGAACGGCGAGCCGAACATGACACGCAAAAGGCCACAAGGAGACACAAGACGTAAATAGAGACTTACTGTAGGACGTGTGACTGTGATGAAGTGTGCCGTACTCAGCGGATGCTTCTTCTATATGTGGCTGTGCGATGGGGTCAGGGCCGGCAGATGTTACGCGGATCTCCAGTGAGATGAAACAGGACCGGCAAAGATACAGAGTCAGTGTGAAGTAAGCGTGTGCGGCAATCAATAGTCGGCTCGAAGGGGGTGGTGAGAGGGAGTGTGTGTACGTGTATGAGTAGAGTGCCGGAAGCTGGGGAAGCTAGGTGGGAGCGCGAAACTTTTCCAAAGGCATCAGCAGTCGTCCGCCTTGATGTACTCGCGGGCAGCGCAGGCTTGGAACCCAGGAATGACTTTTGGCCCTTTCTCGGCGCTGGGGTGGTGCCTCTTGATCGCCCGCCGAGACGTGGAGTGGCGTCTGATAGCGAAATAAGGCCCACAAGCAGCCGCGACAAGCTTTATTTGGACCCCGTTAGCTGCCCACTGGCCCTCCGTTCCAGCGGTGCCACCTTTGGACCGCCCACCCACCAACCCACCTACGCCGCGTCCACAGCCCCAATGCCGACCACACCGTAGCCAGGTAATGTGCAGAACTTGTCCGGGGAGCAAAAAATGCCGCCGTGCTGCCATCTCAGCTCAGCGGCTCGTAGGCTCCGAAGCCAACGCGTGCCCAGCCTGCCACTGCTCTCAGCGGCGTTGGCCTCGACTGGCCAAGCTTTGCGTACCGGACAACTTTAAAGGAATCTTTATTTTCGACAAGCCTTCGATCCCTTGGCTGCCCCACTTCGACCCCAGTTCTGACACCTTCCAAGACTTCTCGGTGTGGTCCATTCACTCCGTCAATCCGTCTTGTCGTGCTTGGCTGCTCCTGGCGTCTGAGCGACCGCCGCTGTCTCCTGGCCCACCAATATACCAAGCACAGCCAAGGCGTTCCAAATCCCGTATCGGCGTAAACCTCCTCACTGCTGCGTCCGCACCAGATTGTGGCAGGCCATGGCGGCCTTGGCTCCTGTCCCTAAGGCTGCTCAACGCTGCTGTGTTCCTCGGCGGCCTTGGAACGCCGACGACGACAGCTGGGCAGCGAGCTGACGGCACCTCGCGAAGGAAACTTTCTTGGCCGCGAGAAAGATTCCCACTTGACGCAGGGGTGGGTGGAAAACCATGTCTGTAGCTGCCTCGTGCCATTTTACCCTCGCATTCGCTCCGCAAGCAAACAACCGCCGGCAACGTTGTTGCGTACGTGGAACATGGGACTCACTAGGCCCCTCCTTGGAACACTCTTCCGCTCAGCTCCACCGTAACGTAATGGAGCGATTTCTACTACTCAGCTTATTCGCTTAGTTTCTCGGCCAGGACTTAGATTAAGCTTGGTGCCTGCAGTTTAAGCTTACCACCGTGCCACGAGGATCCGAGTTACCCATGCTGACGGTATCACAGGGCCGTCACGCATCCGCTTCCAGAAACAAAAACGGTACGCTGTAGCCCATCGTATTTTTTTTCACGCATTGCGATTCCTCCGTGCATTCGGATCCGCAGCATTCGGCCAGTCACTGTCTTGCAACATCCCGTTGGCCGTGGCCTAGGCTGCAAGCATGTTTGTCCCACAAGTACAAAGTAGGCAGCAGACCGTCGTATCCACCGGACCTACGCTTAGCCATTCGCGTCCAAGACTCGCAAATATTCGTCAAGAGCTGCCCAAGACAGTAGTAGGCTACGGACGAGTACCTGGTGCAAGACGCCATGGAACCTGGCGTCTCAGCTGCCCTAGACAGACAAAGGCCCGAGTAGCTTTTGGTTGGCGCAGGTCACACTCAAGCCTGCCAAGAAGCAAACACGACTGCTGTTTCGACTACTGGCCAAGATTACCATCTCCACGTTTAACGGAAGGGCAGCTGCTTATCAGCGTGTTCGGTCGAAAGCCGCGTCATCCGACTTGTCAAGCCTGCCCAGCGTTGGCTTCTCCACATTTCGATTGTTTCGCATCATGGGGTGGAAATAATCCTATGCCATGCTTGTCTTGTACAAACCCATGGTGACACTCTGTGAGCAACAGCTGCCGCTGCATTTTATCTTCGCTAAATTTACTGTGTGCGTGTGTAGAGCGAGTGCGATACGGACTCACCGCGATCAACCTACTCGCTTACTTCTGCAAGGTTGCAGATAAGGTTGGCGCAACTTAAGCATAATTCCTGGCCCGCCGCTCATCCCCAGGATTGGGTCCCTCGCCAAAGGCACCCCTTCCAGAGCACGAGCGGTGGCAAAAACTCCGCAGCTCGTCATCTGGGCGACTAACTAATCAAGCCCCTATCTAAGCCACCAAGTCGCGATGTGTCCAGTAGAAAAACGACGCTCTATTGTCGCTCCGCTACTTGCCGAGTGGAGTGTAAGCGTGCTTGGTGCCGCAAGTCCAGAACTGCGCCATCGGAGCTTCGTACCGTATAATCGCCATGCTCAACCCGTGCTTGAGGGGTCGTCCGGAACCGGTGGAAAAATAAGGTAGGCCAAGCAATGGCGTTGTCCGATAGCGCCCGATCTATCCCCAAACCTTCCCTAGACCACCGACGGCTTGAATTTATCCGTGTGGTCCGGTAAGCCTCATTGCAACAACTTTGGCATGCCCTTGATGTTTGATGGCAATTGCAAGTCCGCACTCCCGGTGTTGTATTGCGATCCTCGAGGACCAAATTAACGTTGGCGGATCATTCGCTGCGTCACACCAAGGTCTAGGATTGCCAGGGGCCGCACGGGTAATTAATATCGCCGTACGGCGCGGGTGTTGCTGTCTTCCAGAAGCTCCTCGTACATCGCCGCGTCTCCATCACGTAAGAGACAGATTGCAACTACATCATCGGCCTTGCGATGCTCGTCGAAAGCGATACAAACCAGAGAAAGACCGATTTGCATCGAGAGTATAAGCTTTGTCGGCCGAGGTTTCACAGGATCATCCTACGCAGGGCCGGGATTCCTACTCAAGTGTATAACGTAAACATTTTGCTTATCCGGAAGTAAGATGAGAATATTCCGAAGACTTCATGATCACAAATTCAGAGGGCAGTACTTGCCCAAGACTTTGACATGCAGCATGTCAACTTCGTCCCAGTGGCGACCATGGTGAGGTTCCAACTATCTGGTCATCTCCTGCGTCGACGTTCTTTCTCTCCATCCAGGATCGCGCTCCCTACAACCTTCACGACCTGTCTGAGACAGATCGCGTTTTTACCCGTCCAGCATGCATGAATTCGCACTGGATAAAGATCATCCACGAACCGGGGTCTGTAGTACCGACTTATCCGTGGATTGTGGACGAAGGATTTCGTGGCGTCGCGCCCTGAAGGCTTGGCCAGAGGCGTAGGTGGCCTGATACCGAGAGCCGGGAAGAGTGTAATGCTTGGGGCGTGGGAGAGTTGATTTGCCATCTGTCACCGATATCCTCTTTCACGGTCGGGGCTTGTCTTGTATACCCATCCGATAGAGATTTCCGCTCTCTCTGGGTGGTTTCTGCACGGTTAAAGACACCACAGCAATCGCTCCACAGAAGAACACCAGGTTCCCTCTTGCAAAGTCAACACGGTCACTTTTGACCACATCAAGCACTGCTCTCGAAGTATCAGCCTGAGTTCAGCTACTAATTACGCCCTTGGCTTTTTTTCTTCCAGATCGACACGCCCGCTCCGCAAAAAGCACACATTCCATCAATCAATTCACATGTCGACTTGCAGCCACGTGCACGCACGCACCCAGCTTCTTCGCTGTACTGCAGCCTCGCGACGGAAAAGCAAACGATGAGTTGAGTTTTCAGGGCAAGCCCCACAAAAGCAGAAATCGTAGCCGTACATGGTTGTGCCTTCCGTTGCGCGTGCTTGATGTAGATAGCCGCAAAGCTTGGACGAGCCACTTTTGAGGACCTTCCGTCTTGAGATGCTCGCCGACTCAACAGTTTATCCTTTGTATGGCAAGAGCATGTTTTTCTCTTTGCATTGTGATTGCTTGGTGGGGTAGGACGCTGGTAGGTTTATTCAACGTCAAGGGATTCGGGAAGGTGTGCAGTATATAGGACAAGTATGCGATGCTGGGCCACTCTGAGCAGGTCGACCTCCGATACCCAGTATATGTCAACAGGCATTTCACGATGAACCAGAGCAAGTATCTTCAGAGGCATGGCTCCTTCACTGTCACGTTTTCTTGTTATTACTGTGTAGCATCTACAGTGCCTTCGCGGACAGCCACTTTAATAAGCTCGGCCTGAGCAAATTGGTAGGACTCATGTACTTCCTAAGCCCCAAACAATGCTTCAATCTATATGCAACACTGTCGCTCTATATCAATCTATAGGCAAGCAAAGACTAGAAAGAAGCAGGGTAAGTCAGGTCAACAGCATGACCATCACGTAAGGAAGAACACGCCCACAAAGCGGGTTACCCCACGAGTTCCGCACAAGGTAAAGAAGGCGGTTTACATTTCTACCGAATCGAATCATTTAGACTGCTCGGAGGGAAAGGATGGTTTCCGCAGCTGCATAGACAACAGCACAAGGTTTCGGAGAAAATAATGTGCAGCTCAACCCCCAAGCTCGCCTTCTCACACGGACTACATAAGTGGTAAAGTGGAACCCCGTCAGCTGCAATAAGGTCTGTCGGATACAACACCTTTGAGCCTCCGCCATCGTTGCCGCCAGTGAAGCGGTTGCGTAAATCAATCGGTTTGACATAGCAGATTTCTATTTCCGCAGCCAACAGCGTTGCGGCTCTTGGATGCTGAAAAAGCTGCGATGGGTCGGGAGGCGCTGTGATGTTTCGATCTAAGTAAGCCGCTCTAGAGTTTTGGTTCGCTGCCGGGGGGTCTGGAAGGGGTTTGAGAGGATAGGATTTCCATTGCGTGGTTTCTGGCAAATGGGGAACGTGGCGCCTGAGTATGTGGTGTTATCATGCCATGTTAGTCTATGTATCGGGGAAGACGGACAGGAGTGCCAAGGGTTATCAAGGCGATGAGAAAGGCAAGTGAGGTGCGAGCAAGAGGAGTAAGATTCACAAAGCGATACTATCAAGAAAGCGACACCGAACTACCAGTACAAAAGTACAAATTTTTTTATCCCCATCCCCCCGTCTGCCACAGCTAAACTCAACCCAACACCACAACTCCGTCTATGCTGTCATTTCACCCCAAGGTAGGAAAGCTCTCTCTTTCTTCATTGCTGCACGGGCTTCAACTTGACATTCAACGCGCCCTTTTCCCAGAGCACAAAGACTTTTTGCTCTCCCATCCAGTCCCGCTCTTTGTCTACGAGGTCGAGGTCGAAAGCGAAGAGGACTTTGCTGAGGATCAGGCGCATTTCTGCTAGTGCCAAGCTGTAGAAAACGGAACTGTTAGCGAGCATATTCCAGTACTATCATGGCAATTATTGGAGGGTCCAGATGCTCATATGCGTGGGTGCATGTGGGTATTGAACCCAAAAAGGGAGAAACTTACTTCTTGCCCAAACAATTCCTCGGTCCAAAGCTAAACGCATTCCAGCACTCCTTCTTATCATCCTTATACTTTTCATCGCCCAGCCACCTCTCCGGAGCAAACGTCTCCGGGTCCTTGAAGTTGCGCGCAGAGTGATATGTCGCATGTTGACTCACGTAAACCGAGGTGCCGCCAGGGATGTAATGGCCAGAGATGTTACTGCCGCCGTTAGGAACGACACGAGGGAAGCCGGTGGGCACAGGCGGGTAGTAGCGAAGCGCTTCCTGGAAGACAGCGATAAGATACTCGAGCTTGTTAACAGAATCCATAGTGATTTCGCTTGCGGCAGAAAAGTGCGAGCGGATCTCGTGCACGAGTTTGGCGTAGATCTTGGGGTGGCGGAGAAGCAGGTAGGTAGTGCCGGAGAGCGTGGTAGCTGTAGTTTCGCTGCCGGCGATTAGGAGACCCAGGGCGTTGGAGTTCATTTCGGGCCTTGTCATTCTCTTCGACTCGTTGCCTTGGTTGCGGATAATGTGGCCGAAAAAATCGGGCTTTCCGTCTTCACCTTCTGTTTCAATCTTTTCTAGGCGCCGGCTCACTTTGTCCTCGGCTTTTTGCGCGAAGTCGGCGCGCTCCCGCTGCGACTTGTACGTGTCTTGGAAGAGGCTGCGGAATGCATCCATGTACCTGAAGAAAAGGTAGTTGTTGCGTGACGCGTTTAGTCCAATGGCTTTTAGAGCACCGAAGACGAGAGCTACCCAGCTGTGGGTTTTCTGGTTCTCAAGGCAGTGTAGGGATTCGCCAAAGGCAAGATCGGCTATAATGTCAAATGTCGCGTAGTCTATTAGACGTAGTCAGAGATGTGTTCGGCGTGTCCAGATTAATTGATCACTCACTGTACCAATGCATCATATCCATATCCTCGCCTCGGGACAGGTGCTCGGACATCCGTTGGACGAGAAGATCGACGTAACTTTGTATAAGAGGCTCTTGTTGTCGAAGCGCTTTGTCGCTGAAGGCATAGGAAAGGTTGCGACGCATTCGTGAATGATCTTCTTCGTCCGCTGCGAGGATCGACCATGTACCATTGATTGGATAAGGACTAAACGCTGTCAGTATCACTGCTCTCATAAACCTCGAATCACATTAGAAGTTGACTAAAACTTACAACCACTTCCTGTCCTTGAGATAGTGTCCTGTTTTCTTATATTTTCCGGTGCGGAACCCGTAGATATCAGGCCATGCTGTCTCTCCAGAGATGAAGGAGACTTCGTTGGGTGCAACGCGTACGGCATCACCATACTCGTCATGCAATTCCTTGATCCACTTGACGATACCGCCGTTACGCATATGAAGTGAATATTGAAAGCCACTAGCACGAGCGAGAATGGGCCCAGGAATATGCTTAAGTGGATGAAAGAACACGTTGTACGCTAGAATACACACAGCATATGATATGATCTGGATGATGCCATTAGTAACGATTCTCATAAACAGAGGACTGACCTCGCTCTTGAATGAGGGTTAAGTGGCTAGGACTCATAGGGTTCGACTTCGTCAAGTTGAATGGAGCCGGTAATGGTGGGGGACACCGAGGTGTACTTACACAAACAGTAAAGCCAGTGAGCGAAAGGACGAAGCCATTCAAGCTGAAGAGTTCCAATGCAGGAAGACCTGCAGTTATTGACGAAATCATGCTGTGATGAAGCGTTGGTTGACAGTGAAGGTGAGTAATGTTCACATCAGCTACGCCTGGTGTCTCCTATATATACCATCGCGTCCCTTACACCACGCAACGTCGTGCAGCACATCATCCTTGCCTATGTTACTCGTGAGCGGTTTTACACGGGGTTTGGGAGATCGGCAAAAGGCGCATCGGATGGTCCGCCGACGTTTATCCCCAGATGATGTTCTTTAGAGGAGGAAACTAGCGCTGTCAACATGCGATCAGCATGTTTAGTCTATGCCTGCCCCCCCAGGCAATGCACAAGGCTCGGCCGAGGTAAACGCGACCCTCCGTTTCCTCCACAGATATATTGCGCTATGTCCAGTGTTGCGCAACGTATTCCGGTAAAAACTGTAACGCTGGGTATGGGTCATTGATTGCGTGGAGGAGCCTTATGATAGCACCGATGCGACATGGTGTATGCAGAGCAAAGCATGCGTCGTCCATCACGTTTCGCTCTTTCGCTGTGCCGAAGTCCGAGCAGTATATGCACTGGTCGCTCGTGGCGTCAAATTCTCCGACGATCCTCTCGCACCAGGTTCCCCTGTTATTAGAATGAGTTTGCTCACGACAAGCTAACATGAGATTTGACAGCGCTGAAGTAGGAAAGTAAAAAATGATGAAAGAAAGAAAGACTGGGATAGCTTGAAATTGGCGCGTATCACGTTCTACATCGTGAACCGACGTTGACGTTGAATTGAGCTTCGATGTATGCTTCGCCGAATAAGATTAACTGCTGACATGAGCACTAGCTTGCGTGAGGGGTGAGTAGCTGTAAGATCCTGTCAAACTGGTGATAAGTGGCAGGGTCTGGCACTAGCTAGTGTCGACTCTCCAGCGTCGCAACAACAATTCCTGGGGAAGCTTGCCTAGAAGCAATGTCATCTCAGAGAAACGAGAGATGTTGATTTGGACACCAGAAGTACGGGAGGTGGTTTGGACGACTCAGACATGTACAATGTCACACAAGTACGTAAGTCTAGGCCGGGCGAGTGGTGACTGAATATCTTCGCAGGCGTCCTAAGCTTTCTCAGCCAGCAAAGGCTGTCGTGTGACAAGTCAGCGAGAGCAGGGAATCATTTCTCAGTTCATGTAGGGCATAAACTTCGTCTCTCTATTCTGAATAGAAGTCGTGCAAGCGCATGCCGGGAATAAGGTATTGGACGTGCTACCACATGCGCCAGCCAACTCTTGTCGCGCTTTGCACCCGCTGATAATAGAATAATCCGCCAAAAAGCCGCCGGTAGATTGCAAATTCGAAAATATAGGTAGAAGTCGGAGGACGATTCGCCCGTCACTCCGCACCAGAGTATTGTAAAAACTCGGTCGGCGCATGTCTAAGCAAAAAGGTATCAGAGAAGAGAAAGGCTCGCTCGACGACGGTGACTCGTCTAGGATAGGACGGCTATTTCGTAGATTTGCGCGATACTGGCGCTCCACTTCATTCCGTTAGCAAAGTGATGGCCTCATAATCGTGGCGAATGCTTACCTATCATGCGCAGCATTCCATGTCTTCACAAACGCCCTTTGGGTCTTGTCCGTATAGTTCTCGCTGCTGACCTCCTTGACCCCAACCTTTGCGCCGTCTTTGGTAAACACGACATTCTTCTTCTCCATGTGCTTGGAGCCCCGCTCAGCCAGCTCGTTCGAGTAGAGGAAGATCTGTGGGGTGTATGTCTTAGTGAGCTTTCGCGCGACTCTGCGATAGGAAACTTACCTGGTAGCCCATCCATCCCAGGCCACCGACGACTGCGAAAAGTATCACAAGCGGTAGGAGGTTTGTAGCGCCCATGATGACGATGATGGTGGAGATGGTAGTGACGTAGTGAGGCTGGTGCTGATGCGCGAACTGGAGGGAGGCTCGTGGTGGCGGGGTAAAAGCTTAGGATTGGTGGTATACAGCGCGCGCGCAGATGCGAGGCAAGGCAGCAAGGCGAGAGTTTTGCAATACACGGAAGTACCAAGGAGGGAGAATAACCTTCGCGGTATTCGGCTCAATCGCAAATTGTTGAAGGGCTGAGGACCCACTGCTAGGCCGTATTGCCTAGATGCGCTTCGATTGCGTGGCTGTGCCTGATGAAACCCCGGACGCAGACGCACCCATTGAAGGGCGACCTTGGCACGGAATCGGGCCGCAGCTGATCATCTAGCTTGCTACTTTGCTTGACGGTCTTGACATGTGAACCATCAAAATTCGCTTCATGACGTCTTCGAGTGCATGAGGAGACACATGGACATGATGTCGCTCCATGATGCGGTTGGAATGTCTGAAGCTAGGAACACGTGGGCCTTGTTGCGCCACCAGTTTCGGAAGGTGGGTCACGAGAACACTTACTGGATGCGGATGATTATCAATACGGTCGTTACGTGAACTCGTATTTTTACGCTTATCATTTTTGCCGGCTCTCGTCTATGGCCTGGTCATCTGGAAGAATCTGCTATATAATTAATTTACATTCCCCTCGTTCCCACTTGTGTATTCTTACAAGCCAAACCCCTTTCTCAAACTTCCGTCTTCATCATGGGAACATCGGTCCACATGTGAGGACATGCCTTCTGGCCAGGACCAGAACCTGCGCGCTACTCAATCCAAACTTTGTGCCTATGACTGACAACCGACCAAACAGCCAGTCCCGCTGTTCTTGTGGTACTGTCTCAGCGTTTGCTGCGACGTACAGTGGCCAGACTAATGAGTAGCCTCCAAATGCTTCGGCAGCTGCAAATATAAGGTCAGTATAGGCAAACAGCATTATGTGGAGTTGGAAGTTAGCCCACCATTTTGCTCCTGTCCCATCTCTTTCGCCAATGGCTGAAGCTCGTAGCTCATATGAAAAGGCACGCATGCACTGATCTCATCCACCATCGTTTGGATAACAAATACACTCTTGCCCCACGCATCATTTTGGTCGACAAAGCTTCCGCTCGAGTTTAGCCACGTCACACACGCCATGATGACTCGGCGACAGAATATTCGGCACACGCGATAGTCATTCATGATGCTGGCCAACGGCACGTCATGATACACGTGCTGTTCGCCAGGCCACTTGTCCGCCAACGCGATATCTTCTGGTGCTATCATCTCGCTGACTACACCGATGATGCGGTGCTTCCACTCCGGTGGTAGCGTGCGATACCATTCTTCCAGATTGCCGTCGACCGTTTGCGCAAAGTCGAGAATTTGCTTTGCCTCGGTTTCATACGCGGGATCGTAGGGCATGGTGGTGAGAGTATTTGCGCGAGCACGAAGGTTGGGTAGATCGATGCAGATGAGTGTTAGGCGGTTCGCAGCATTCTCTTCGCTGATATCTCCATGGCCTAGCCAGCCTCCCGCACCAGGGAACGACTCGATGGGCTTCGAACGTTGCACGCAACTTGTGATCTATTCCTTGTTAACCGTTGGCTATCATTAGGTGCACACCAATATTACCATCATTGTCCGGACGGCACGGAACATTGCATGAGACATTGGATCATTGAATTGATCCATCCCTCTTAGTTTCGTTAAAGCCACAGCACCGTCGACATGGTTTCCCCACGCTGTAATGGTATCGTCGGTACTCATAATAGTCTGCTTTTCATTAGTTTCTTCTCATTACTATACAGTGTCTAAACACAGGGCTGCTAAAGATCTTAAGCTGGTAGCCAAGCTACTTACTTCGTACAAAGAGAAGATGAGGATAGCGAGCACTGTTTCGTCGCTCTTCGACATCTTAGGGTCTTTGAGGTCCTCGTGCAATTTCTTCAAGGCTTTGCCATAGGTTGACACCGCTTCGCGAAGGAGCTGCTGTCGTCCAGGATATTGACCACATGTTGCCATTGCAACAGCGGTAGTGGCGAGGTGCAGCACTGATGATGGACGAGCTCGGTTGTACAGAGGAACCAGGTATTCCAGGTAGCCTCTTGTGCTTTCAGCTTGCTGGGGCAGGGTGATGAAGTTCTTGAAGAAAAATGGTACTGCTTCGCATTCTGGAGCGAGAGTGATGGTCGGCGGTACTGCGTTCTCGAGATTCCATACGAATGCATCGAAATCAAATGATTGATCAAAGGCTTGTGAAGGCGTCCTGTAACTTGACAGTGCCAGTAGTCGTTGCGACTGGCCCGAATCGGATGGTGTTCGTGATTTTGGTTTTGTTATCTGAAAGGCTATCTCTCCTGGAACTGCGTTCTCTCCAGGTGATACCTCAAACGTTGAAGAAGGTGACCTATCAGAATTAGCCCAAGTTCCTGTTTCAGGCACATTGCGCATCATCCTATGCGATCCCCGCCCCGATCCAAACACAGTGGTGCTACGGCAAGCGACAGGACTAATTGGCGGGCCGACGGCTTGAAGCGGGGCGGCATGTGTGGTTCGGTGTATACATACAGGTGAGGAGAAGTTTGCGAGCTTGAACCCCCGGTGCTACTATTGGACGGTGTGGTCCCAGAAGATTTTCGCGCCTTCTTGGCCATCGCCTTGTTTTCATCCCGGAAGACTAGGTCGAAATCATCCGGATACCCTGGGCACACACGCGTCGACTTCTTGCAGTTGCCACATGTTGGTCTTTTCTCGTCACACTGCGCATGGTTAGCGGGCGAACCGAGGTTTGGTTCGCAACTACTCGTATCAAGGTACCGAGACCAGTACCACCAAGTGAGTGAAAGGAGCAATAGTCGCGAGGCGCCAATACATACCTTTATCCGTCGACTCTTACACATGCCACACCCGCGGCTAGGTTTGCCCGTATAGACCATGGTGTTAAATGAGCAATCGAAAGAAGCGGAAGAAAATATATAAGAGAGTGCGTCTTGACACTCAGGCACAAACACCAATACTCGTCTTTCACTTCGGAGCTCTGACTATAAGTGAATCGTGAACAGAAAAGTTCGTCCACAAACGGATATCAGGCAACACTGCCCCTAAAGACGACGACTACTATTAAACCTCCGTTACCAATAACTCGCAGCAGCCGGCTTCAGCATGCCAACCTTCGGTAAGCTTTTGATTAAGCGGAAAACGCACACTGGTGAGATCCGAGCCACGCGCGAACAGGCTCAGGATGGAGGTCGACGTAGTGGCTAGGGCTAGACAGGGTGTTTCGGCAAAGCGTGGTTTCGAGATTAGGGAAGGAATTCGCGATCGGACGCCCGAGCACATAGAAAGCGTATACGATTTGGCCAATAGGAAGCGCAGGAAGAAGATGACAGCCCCAGGGACAGCATGTTTGAAACGGAAAGTGGAAAAATTGGCGATCCGAGTCGGCGGGCAATCGCGCACCGAAAGTCCATCGCAGAATGCACTGTGATGGTCGATGATTTTTCTCGCAAGCAATACCGGATGGGGTTTAGGGCTGCGCCAGAGAGTGTGGCGCAGCAGCGTTTCAACTGTTTCCGACATCACGAAAAGAACGTCCCGAGGCGTTTTTGATGTTGCTGCCTGGACTCTTGTATGCAGGTACCTCAGGCACTGACGCAATTGCTTACGCGTGTCGATTCTGCCCGTATGTGTAGGATCGCGAAGCGACATGAAGGGCTGATGCGCCGGCTCGTCCGGGCCCTGCGTATACGACGTACGCCAGCGATTGCGCCCGCTTTCGCGACGTGTCTTTTTCACGCGCAGCGAGCGATGCGCCCAGTGATGTGACGACACAGAACTGACCGGGTTGGGGAAATATGGGAGAAGATGTGCGAGCCATGAGTTTGGGCTGTCGACAAGAGCAGGAACGTGGGCCTGAGACTCCAGGTCACTTGCGTCAACAGTATAGACATTGTCCGCGACGGGTTCGTGTTGGCGTCACAAACAAATAAGAGAAGAAGAAAAAAGTGTGGAATGGAAAATTGGCAAAGCGCACGCATTGCGAGGAGAAGCGCGTGAAGAAGGAAGAGCCCCCGAGGTCCTTTCCACTTGAGGCGCGCCTACCAACTCTACATTTGTGGAAGCTACAGCATGGTTGAGTGCCAAAATCACAGAAACATCAACTACTCCAGCTCCGAAACAAAACATTGGCCGACCTTATGTATGAATATACCCTCCGATAACACATGGTGACTTGCTTTACAGTGAGACGTTGACGCTGTGTTTATCTCCAGTAGGGACCCAGTCATAACAACAGCTTGGCCAGGGACGGCTAAACAGCAGATAAACTCTCCTGGTATGCATTCTTGCCCTCGACTGCCAGCCAACGCGCGCCATCTCCCGTTACGGGGTGGTTGTGAACGCCAGTTCGAGCCCTTCTTTGCATCGCGCAACGTGTCCTAAATTTTCTACGGACAAGCCTCAAGCAATTACTCGGCATGTTTAGTTCTATCAGAAGAAAAACCACCGCCTCTGTAGTATTTGGAATTATACCGGAATGCCTCCCCTCACAAGAACCATCGTCGGCGATTGTCCGTCCGAACAATGAACTCCAACAGCCAGGATCGTCTCCCGAAAACAGCAGATAGCCGCCTGCAGTCTCGCATTTTTAGACCAGAGCAGAACCATAGCGAGGGATACTTTCCCCGTTAGCGCCAACCCAATGCGACCATGCGGCGAAGGCTCATATTTCCAGTCGGTTGGTGTCACGGCGAACATGTACTTCACCTTGCGGTTGCTCTCTCTTCGACGCGACTTGTTCCACGCCCTCTTGCCCATCATGGCCTTCGTATCGTTGCTACATCGTAGGCATGAGCCAAGCTATTCGCACTTTGCGAACGCGCAATAATCGGCCTCTTCAGAATCGAATTCGTTTACCCGCCGAAAGCCCAAAACCGCTTTTGTCATAGCTATCGGCATCCCCTTGATACTCTGGCTCCTTGGCCAGGTCTTCAAACCAAGCTTGAAGTGGAGATCCGCTCACACGACGATCGAAGAATGGGAAAGCAGAAGGCAGCAAGTCGAGGATGCTTTAGTTGATAGCTGGGTTGCGTATTCGAAACATGCTTGGGGTCTGTTGGTTTTGTTTTAGCTGTCAGACTTCATGCTCACACATACCAGGCTACGATCAATTTCACCCCATCTCCAAGAAAAGCTCGAACATTAGCTCTAACGGGCTCGGCTGGATCATTGTGGACAGTCTTGACACGACAATGATCATTAATCTTACCTCCCAGTTATCCGACGCCCGGATCTGGCTGCACGGAAGCCTGGACTACGAGCAAGATCAAGACGTGAATACGTTCGAGACCACTGTCCGCATGCTGGGTGGGCTACTTTCTGCTCACTATTTGACTACCGTACTACCCGGTGTCTCGTCGCGAAGGGATAGTATCTATTTAACAAAGGCTGTTGATTTAGCGGATCGGTTCCTCGGTGCATATGATTCACCTTCCGGTGTCCCATATGCGAGCATCCACTTGGCGCATCGCAAAGGGCTCATGTCGCATGCTCATGGCGGAGCCTCGTCTACCGCCAAAGCCACCACCTTGCAAATCGAGATGAAGTATCTAGCGAAAGTTACTGGTAATGACATATACTGGCGAAAGGCTGAGAAGGCTATGAAAGTGGTTGATGATATCAATGTTCCTAACGGCCTTGTACCGATTTTCATACAGCCACAACACGGTAGATTTTCAACACGAGAAATTCGACTCGGAATTCGAGGAGATTCATACTATGATGAGTGTATACTATCATGTAATGATAGACTTCATTTGCTAATATATTCAGAGTACCTGATCAAGCAATATCTGCAAACCTCCGAGCCCGTCTACCTCGAAATGTGGGAGGAAGCCTTGGTAGGCATCCAAAAGCACCTCATATTCCCGACCAAATACGCAAAGTTTAGTATGGTTGCCGAGCCTCCCGGTGGAATCGGGGGGCCTCTTTCGCCAAAGATGGATCATCTTGTCTGCTTCCTACCAGGCTCCATCGCACTCGGGGCCACCGATGGCCTGACCGAAGCCGAGGCCTGCCGCCTACCCAGCTGGAACGCTGAAAAGGCGCGCCAGATGCAACTTGCGCGAGAGTTGACCAAAACGTGCTGGGGCATGTATAAGGTTACGGATACTGGAATCGCGCCAGAAATCGACTGGTTCTGGGCTGCCGACGAGTCTCTGCAGTCGCGGAAAGACATGCCACTTGCGCCGCTTGCTCGCAGCTTCAACTCCGAGGTTATTTGGAAGAAGGATTATAACACCAAACCCCTTGATGCGCATAATCTGCAGCGACCAGAGACGGTCGAGAGTTTGTTTTGATGTGGCGCATCACCAAGGATCCTATCTACCGGGAGTGGGGCTGGGAGATCTTCCAAGCCTTCTTGGAACACTCCACGCTTCCTCTGGGAGAAGGCTTTTCGTCTCTCAATAACGTAAATGCGATCCCACCTCTGCGGCGCGACAGTATAGAGAGCTTTTGGCTGGTAAGTGAATTGTTGAGTTTACATCAATGACTGAGCGGTTGACTAGTTCCTAATGTCAGGCCGAGACGCTCAAGTACCTTTACCTACTATTTTCGCCAGACGATGTTCTTCCTCTTACGGACGTTGTCTTCGATACCGAAGCGCACGTGTTTCCCAGGATGGGTATGGGCAAGTTCAAGACAGGCTGGAAGCGCAAACCCAGGAAAACTGGTTAGGTCCTGTACCTTGCCAGGCATGAGCAAAGCGTGAATCACGGTCGGAGTTGTGCGCGACCTTGCTGGCAACGGCGCATTCCGGCCACAATCAATGCAACATCTCTTAGCGAGGCTTTCAGATTGGCGTAAAAAATGATTTGGCTGATTCACATTTTCGCCAGGCTGGGCCTCAGCTCGTAAGCCGAGCAACATCTATCTTATAAGTGGAGGGAAATAAGCGTACAAATATCTAGGCCAGCCAATTGATTGCATTGGGTTCCATCACAAGTTTAGGGTTATATTACTGCCCCCAATTATAAGCGCTGTCGAGAGAAGATGCATCAAGTGCAAAAGACTGGCCCGATGCAGGTGATGAGCGACAAGCCTTGAGAATAAGAGGCTCAGGCTCAGATGAGCTATCAACGAATGAGAAGCGTGGTGATGGAGACTTGGATGTCGAGAACGCAGCCTGATCTCAGCCACCGCTACACCACTCACACTCCCTGATCAGGAGAATCGATACGAAGGAGTCCAGTCGCATAACAGCCAGATTGCGATTTGAATGATGATTAGAAAAGATTTCCCCATTCTATAACGCCATAGCAATGCATCCGGATACCCAAACAAGGAACACTTGGCGATACAAACGTCCCGTCACAAAGTCTTCGTTCTCTTTCCCTTTCCCACGTTTTATCACTACCACCACATTTTGGACGATTTCTTTCGGCCAAGTTATACCCACATCAAGCATACAGTCACGGCAACCACGAACGCAAAGTAGCCTTTAGCAGCCACAATACCCACGGGCGCAGCAGCGGAATCTTCGGGCACGTTGTTTGTAGCCGCGCCACCCATGTACCAAGAGCCGATATCCGTCAACTCGCCATCCTGCGTCAGCATAGCAGCGTTCGCGCCGACGTTTGAGACGTCTGAGCGGAATGCGCCGAAGTAAGAGTAGTGCGTGATGTTTCTGTGACGTTCGTTAGCCAAGAAGAAGGAGAAGAAGAAGAAGAAGAAGAAGAAGAAGAAGAAGAAGAAGAAGAAGAAGAAGAAGAAGAAGAAGAAGAAGAAGAAGAAGAAGAAGAAGAAGAAGAAGAAGAAGAAGAAGAAGAAGATACAAGCCGCGCTGAGTAAGAGCCCAAAAAAACGAAAAACACGAGAAAGGAAGAAAACTTACGGCCAACTATCAAAGCTACTCGCACTCATATTATAAAAACTCTGCGTCTCCTCGAGGTCCTGCTCAGGAAACCCATACTCCGTAACCCAGACCGTCATATTAGGCCACTTGGTCGTTACCCGTCCAATGTGACTCATCATGCCCTCAAAGTTGCCGTACCAATGCACAGGGATGAAATCCGGGTTACACCCGCCATCGCATTCGGCAAAGAAGTTGTCGAGCCACTCCCAGCCGGACTCAGCACCCGTGACACCGGGGGCACCGAGAGCCACACCGAGGTCCTTGAGAGGCTCGATCTCGGCTTTCCAGCGCGCGGCCGCCAGGCTAGCGGCCAGGTTGGAGCCCCCTGTGCTGTGCCCGCCGTCGGGCTCGTTGAAGCCGAGCACGTAGGATATGTTTGCGCCGGAATCAATTTGTTTCTTGACGGAATCTAGGAAGGGGGTGCCTGTGTCGCTGGAACTGGCGCCCCAGAGCATGGGCACGAATTGCATGTCGGCATCGTTGGAGAAGGCGGACGAGGGCTCGTACTCATAGTTGTAGTACCAAGTTGGTGGCGACGGACCGGTTTGCCAGATTTTGTCGTCGGATGGGTGATCATCGGAGGGGACGTGACAGAGACCGCGTTTTGAAGATGTCGAGGCAGTCGATTGTGCGGTGGCGGTGGTTGTGGTTGTGAGTAGAGCCGTTGCGGCCGAGAGCAGGGCGGAGCGTCGCATGGCTGTTGTGAGGTTCGTGTGAACGTCTGAGACCTTTCTTTTTCGAAGGTTTGCGCTTTATTCAGAAGCGTTTTTCTACTTTTCGTGGGTAATTGGTAGCGAGATAGGGGACGACAATGTTGCGTAGAGAAGGGTCCTCGGTACCAGCGATACAAGCAGCAAACTCTCGAATAAAATGCCTGTAGTTTCGCAAAAGACCATCGAACACTGCGATAGAATCCCGAACACACGGTACCACCTCCCAAACGTCGACAGGGTCAAGATGTCGCAACAACAAATAGCAGACAAAAGAAAGCAACAAATACAATTGCCCGGTGTCCCAACAGCAGCTCACAAGAACGACCCTTCTTTTACAAAGAAGATACCAAGTCTTTTTCTTGCAACAGAGGAAAACCACAGACCAACAACAGCCGCAAGTGCGCCGATCCGTCCCAACCTTAAAAGGAGGAGACCATATATCCCGATACGTAAATCTACGCAAGCCACGGAAGAACGCCTCTGCTTCTTGGGAGCAAACCCATAATTGTTAGCGAACGGACGAACAGGAGGAAAAGCAAAAGAAAACCAAGAGTACGCCTAGATGCACACCTCAGGTCCTGGACATTAATAGCAACAAGCCAAACATGCCAAAAACCCAAGATAACAAGAGTCAATAACCGCGCTACATCTGCACCATCACCCGCATTGCATTTACTCACTATCGAAAACAGGTGCGCAGAACTCCGGCTCTTTGCTCTTGGGGTTAGACAAAAACCTAGTCCGGCCCTGTTTTTCCTAATCGCTGCGAATGTCGAGCGGCGGCCGCACCAGGATAAGCGGCGCGCGCGCTGCTGCTGGGCTGTTCGGTCGTGACGCAGGTACATGGCGCGCCACACATGCACCGCTTGTGCTAGGGTCAGGGGCGCGCGCGCGCGCGGCAGCCAAGGCAAGACGTAAACTGGGACCGGAACGTAGAGAACGACAAGTCCGCGGGAGATCGACTCTAGCTGCCCGGATCGCAGGTTAAGGTTTTACGCACTATGCTCATCATTACCTTGGGGGTTTGCTGTTCATCGTCGCGCGATCGGCAGAGGTACCAAGGGTGCCGCACCAAGGGGAGGTCGACCTCGATTGTATTGTACCCACTGTGTATGTGTGTAATGTATTGCCGGATTTCTCTTGCGCCAAATGGGCATTCAGGCAGATAAGTGATAGCTGCTAGGTGTATTGGTTCAGGGGTGTGTGGCTGTGGAATGCGCATGTGCCCAGAACCTGGGTCCCAACATTCTTTAGGTGGCTGCGCGGGTCTGCAAGCGAGGTGTTCGTTCAGGTCAAGTCCTTATCAGTGACATTAACCTTTGCAGCGTTTGGCAAAGGGACGACGATCACGTGCACGTTGTCTCTTGGAACTTGAGGTTTCTCAAGCCACATTGGTCCCCTCGACGAACGCCACTTGTGCATTTTCTTAAATCTGGTACACAACGTTGAACGACTTGGTATTTGATATTTGGTATTTGGTTGGTGTTTGCATCTTTCCACTACTCCATCTCCCCTCCCACTTTTCCCGTCTCCTACAGACCTCCCTTTCTACTCCTCCTGTTCGCCCTCCTCCAATAACAGATAAGAAGAGATGTTGCGAGCCCCAGGCTTACCGCAAATTTGCGTGAGATTACAAGAGCTTGTATCAGATCTTCTTTACACTAAGAGTGAAAAAACAGACACAAAGAAATATTCGTAAGTTTCGGAGGGACGCAGAACGCCTCACTCTCGGTAGATGGGATATGCAAGGCTGAGCTGGATAACTTGGTGCGATGATATTTGACCGCTCTGTATTGTCAAACAACCACACCGCGTAGATGCGATAGACGATAAAAAACACTCAAGGAAATAAAGACAAGGGAAAATTTCGGCGGGTGCCTAGACGGTGAGACTATTTACAGCTTCGTCTAGGTCTTTCGCTTGGGAATTACTTTCGGATGCCATCAAAACCTAGTACGCGTACGGACCCTGGTGGCCTGGTTGTTGCTGTTGAGGCTGCCAGGGCACGTTGGAAACGTATCCAGGTGGTTGATGGTACCCGAGTTCTGCATCAGGTCCTGGACTGCTGTCGCGACTTCTACTTCGGTCGTGCGAAGCTGTGCGGCCGAAAGTCGAGGCATCTGCAAGCAGGTGCCCTTGATCATCTCCAAACGAGCGACCACCAGGACCGTTGTATGCAGTGTGTTGATCGGCAAGAGGCACAGGGTCGTAGCCAGCACCGCGTGGGCCAAAAGGCGAGGGAAGAGAGGTGCGCTTGTACTCTTGGGGGTCCATGAGAAGCGAGTTGCGCGCGTCGAGAGGAGTGAGGTTGTCGAGGTCACGGGCTTTCTCTGAAGATGTTGTCAGTGCCAGTTCTGCTTGGTGAGAGTTGTAAACTTACCAGCCTCCTTTCTCTTCTTGCGATGCGGGTTCTCCTTGCAGCAAAGGATGATTGCGTTGACAGCAATGAGTATGCCCAGGACACCTGTCAGGGAAGCTTGCACAACGACGAGGACAAGACCGGTCACAGTCTTGGTCGTCTGGCTCATGCCCAACTCCTCGACGAAAACCAAGATACAAACAACCGAAAGTACACGAATGACAGAGATGGTGATGTTGATCCAGGTACTGGACTTGAGGGTGTAGGGTCGAGCCCACAGAAGCATGATAAGGAGGAGGGCTTCAACAATGAGTTGACCAGCAGCCTGTGCAAGACCATGACCATCTGCGCCTGCAATGACGCAGCCACGAGCGAACACGAAGACGATGGTAGGCACAAAGATCCACCAGTAGCTCTTCTTGTAGTTCTCGTAGAACAAGCTGTACTTGCGCCATACATCCTTGTCGTCGTAGAGAGCATCCGGCTTTCCTTCCATCTTCTTGTACTGGTTGGCGATACTCCAAATCTTCCAGGTAAAGAAGGCCAGAACTCCAGTGAAAGCAGCAAGTGTGACACCAGCTAGCGTCTTGATGAGCCAAGAATCTCCGTTTTTGAACTGGTAAACACAGTAGAGGACCCAGATTCCGTAGAGCAGAAGAATCAAGTTGGTAATGGTTTTGGCAAGAGTCCACCAGTATCGCTTACGGAAGCTGGTCAGTCGCTTCGGGAAGCTACCGAACAGGGCCCAGGTTTCGAGGATGACCTTGAAGAGGAGAATTGCGACGGTGATGGAGGCGATGGCGATAGCGAAGCAGAGCAGGACGGTCATAAAGGCATTGCGATCGGGGATGGTGTATTCCTGGATAAATCCCTGCATGTCCTTGGCATAGACGATGATCTTGTTGTCGCCGTCCTCTTCAGCGGTACCGTTGCCGTTGAGGTCGGTGTTCAGCTCATCGCGACCCCATAGAAGCACGTTGTTGAGGGCGCGCTTCGTCAAACTCTGGCCCTCACTCACATGTACCAGTGTAGCGTTCTTGAGGAAATCGACATTGGCCTGTGTCAGGTTGCCACCAGTGCTCTTACGCAGACTGTCGATGGAATGCTGCATGTCCTCCCAGTAGATCAGACCGGTACTGAAAGCGAAGTTCTTGGACCAACTGCGATATACACCTGGCACGTCGGCGCTCATCATTCCATTCAGAGCCATGGCCTGGAACCATCCAACGACGTCACCAAAGGTAGGACTGGATTGCGCGGCACCAGCATGTCCAGCACTTGCAAAGGTTGCCATACCGGTGACGGCTAGGGCCGCACCGGCAATTCCAGCAGCGACGTATTGCACACCTGTGGTCGAGAGGGATTTTCCGTTGCTGACTTGCGATGTGATGCAGGCGAGATCTTGGTTGTCGTCGATCGACCTGAGGTACATCTTGGCTTGGCTGTCGATGTCGGGGATGTTGAAGGCGATGGAGGGGATTTGGGACATGATGTCGTCGGGGATGCTCTGTTCACCTGATGCGCCGAATGTACCGGAGGGGACTGCGGTGGATTAGCCTTGATTAGAAGTGCGCGCGAATGGAAGTATACGGACCTGGACACAGCTGGTCGACCTTGACATCTCCGTCGCAAGGGTTGAAAGTTCTATTGTACACATTTTTTCCATATGCGTCCACGGTGAGGGTGGCCATGACCTTTTGCTCCTTCTCGTTGGTACCGGATACATCGAACTTGACCTTCTTTGTTGAGCGGTCAAAAGTGATATCCAGCTTGTTTACTTTGATGTCCGAGGGACCGTCCAAGCAGGAGCTGAAGCCGTTGGTCTTCAGGACGTCGCCGGCCATTACGCTCAGCGGCGCCGAGGCCAACAATATAAAGGGAGCGAGCATGGTCGAGTATGTTGCGTGGAGTCTCATCGTGGTTGATCTTGTCCGCCCGCAGGCGTTCCTCAAAGGGGGGCGATTTCGATAGCGAGCGTAGAATGTGCGATAGCAATGTGCCAGAAGAGTCGTGGATGGGTGGGTGCGTGGTGTCGTATTCAACGGGAGATTAAACGGAAGTTCGGCCGCAGGTTCAACCTTTCTCGAGCCTGGTGGAAGATGTTCAACAAGGGCAAACGCTGCGCACGATAGCAAACGAGGGAAACCGGGGAAGAGGGTCTGGGAGGGAGGTCGAGTGGGCGGTTACGAGAGGCGCGACAACAGCAGCTCAAGGTGAAACGGGCAACGAAAGAGCGAGCGATGGGGTTGAGATGAGGAAAGAAAGGCCTCAAGCCGGTATTCTGCCTCTCTTCTGAAACCGTGCGGCAGCAGCCAAGGGGGCGCACTCCAATCAGGAAGGGACGCGCGGCGCTAGTCTGTATTTAAATCCGCGATGGCGCAGGCATGGGATCCGACGCTATCGAAGGATGATCGTTGTTAGGCCGCGTTCGAGAACACGAGAGCGTGCACGCGGGTGGGATTTGTTGATTGACGTTGGGAAAAACGCTGTTGGTTCTGAGTTGGGGGTATGCGCGGGCGGGGGAAGATGCGCTTTCTTTATCGTGTGCTTTGTTCTTCTTCAGCCATGTACGTGGAGCAGTAATGCGACACTGTGCAGCCGCGTGCTAAGTCATCACGCCCGTCTCGTATAGCAAACAGCTCAGCAGCTGGAGAATGCTGAGATGCAAGGCGAGCCTATCGTACCCCCCTGGTCCGCTCGAGACCCTTCGGTGCCCCAGCACGAGCGGAGGGCGCGACCATCGCCAAGGCAACGCATCCCATCATCGCTACCACCGCTGCCACCCTCAAAGACATGCCTGATCCCTTGCAAAACTTCTCCAAGCTTTCTTCTCCACACAAATGCTCTCTAGCACACCCTTTACTGCTACTTAACAAGCTCACATGCACAAAGCCCTCCACAACTTTTTCACAGCTGTCAATGAAAGATTTCTGTGGTACCCTAGCCGGCCGTTCCCACGGACCGTCCGTTACCTGCGCTGCGTGGCTGTGCGAGTCCCAGCGTGGTAAAAATAGAACCTGGGCCACCACATGGAGAATTTGACACCTGCAGCTGCCCAAAGAGACAAAAGCGTTGCATTCAGTATGACGTCCGAACAGGACAGGTTGTAGGCCCGAAATGCCTATATTGCTATCAGGGTGCTTGATAATACATCTATTACGATGACGAATTTATCTTCGAGTGAAACAAAACACATTCCACAACAGCAGCCGCCGCCACAACAACGTTCAGATTGTTCATAGGTTCCGGCGGTAGGTGCCGGTGTGCGCGCGCGCCTTGTTGGTCGTTGCGCAAAGAGTCTAGAGACCTTTTCCCGAAGGTAGCCTTTCGGGACCCGAGTTATTCAGTCGCCTTGACCACGCGATCTCTCGAGCCAGCCGTGATCCAGTCCCTTTGCCCCACCCACCCTGAATGCACCCCGAGAAGCCATGGCCACGCCCCCTCGTGTCGCCTGTCCACTGAGACTTGCACCCTTAGTCACCAATGCGGCTGCTCGTCATTCATCTATCTTTGGAAAACCTGCATGAACGTCATTCATTGATTTTGCTTTGTGTGTGTGTGTGTGTGTGTGTGTGTGCTGGCGACAGCACAATACTAACCTCGAGTCTAGAACTGCTCATGTGAAGTAATCTCACGGTAATTTCGGATACCCGCCACTATCGCTCCTTCAATCAAACTCAGGAACTACCCATGGTTTCTGCATTACCAGTTCAGCACTTTCAACTGGTCTGATCTATTCGGCGCCTCTACTTAGTTGGGGATTGACAATTTATTTCTAGTCGCGCTCTACTCCTTTCACATGAATGCGCTGCGACCTCGAATTTTTCCTATGGAAGAGCAGTGGGTCAACTTGCTCAGTTGCGCCTGACCTTTACTCCCATGCAAAGCTATGTATAACAGTGATAACTTAAGAGCTATTGGAAGTTCGCATTCTATGTAGAGTCTAAGTGGGTATAAATATGTACAAAATCAACAAAAACAAGAGCTCATCCCTTTCAAATCCGAAAACAGTCCACCGCGTAGAGATATTTACATGTAGAAAATCGGCATAGTAGCGAACCACCGCCCCCAACATCTCCACTCAAAGCACTAGGCCCCACAAGTCCTTGTCATCCCCAGCATCATCCTCCATGGTGACCATCTTAGGCTATGTGGGCGTCGGTGTCGGCAGCTCAGTAGTAGTAGGCGTCGGCCAGACGAATCCCATCGGCCAAGTACCATTCTGCACGGAATAACCCTGCTCACCTCTCTTCTCAAGCATGCCCATGGGCTGCTCCCCACCCTCATACTCAACCATAGTCGGATCCCTCATCGCGGAGCCAACCTGCTCCGCATTCAACAACGCCGCCGCATAAGCCAAATACCACGTGCGACTCGCGCCGCCATCAAGCTGCTCCTGGAACGTAGGGCTAGAAAAGAACTCATACGAAGCCCTTGGATTAATCAGCGCTTGGTTTGCTTTCAAAATGCTCTTCCACCCGCCCTGGACCTGCTCTGCGCGCCCGTTGCTGAAATACGTGTCCCACTCTTCCTGCACGAAGGTACGGCGGCGCGTGTACGCCGAGCTGGGGTTCAGGGGAATCATGTGGATGCCTTCGATGTATTCGATGTTGCCGCCAAAGTATGTCGTATGGTCGATCTTGTTCTCGAAAAGGATGCCGGTGGCTTTGTTCTTGATGAAGCCTGGAGGCTGGTTCTTGTTGTCGTTTTCCATCAAGAAGTAATTCTTTATGCTGCGGGCTTGCACGGCTAGTTGTAGGTTTGCTCGCGCTTCCATGTTGGCGTCTTGGATGATTTTACCCCACATCTTGACGGCGTAGGTTGCGAAGGTGTCTTCTGAGGTCGATTCTTGGTCTTTGCCGTCGCCAGATTCGAAGAGCCCTTTGGCCCATGAGTGGCCGTGGAACCAGTCGAAAGAGCGCTGCATAGGAAAGTATTCGTCGTCGACGGGGTTGGCAAAGTCGCGAACGAGTGCGTTTACCCAGGCTTTGTTGCTGCCTTTCGAAAGCCAGGTTGGGTCGAGATGCCCGATCACGGCGGCGGTGTAGACAAAGTATCCGTAGTGGAAGTGATGGTCATTGTAGAGGGTGTTTCCGAAGTCGAGACCTGTGTCGTAGGGGGGCTTGTAGCTGGCGCCTGAGACGATGCCCTTCCACACATTGTCGTAGACAAGTGGCTCGGGCTGCGTGTTGTTGATGAAGACGTTGAAGGCATCCTTAAGTCTATCCAGTCCAGCCGCTGCATACAGGCTATTTCCAGTCATACTGTTCAACGTGTATGCGATAGTGGCAAACTTTGCGAGCCCTTTCCCGGAGTAGTACATGCTGTTAAGCGATGTTTGAGGGATCATGTCTTGGCTGAGCTCAGATATGCCAGCCTGATTGATGAGAGCGCGAGCTTGAGTGCCAAGATTGATGTTTTCAGAGCCTCCCGCAGCTCCGTTGGGGTTCTTAGACCAAGGAGCAAACCCAATAGTGTCGGGAAGGTCGTTCTCAACCATGGTCATTTGATCGGAAACGATGGCTTGTGCGAATCCTTTAGTCGTTGTCACGAGGGAAATGTTCTTCAAGGCAGCTCGAGTTTGCTGATCGAAAGACTCCACGTGATGTGGCAGCGCATACATGAACAAAGGTCGGTCTACGACGCCACCTTTAGTCCAACGGAGCGTGTAACTTCCAGATGCACCGTTGGTAGATCCGGTTATAGTTGTGTCGACAGGGTAAGCTCCGGCTGTGGAATCAAAGACGTCTTCCATGTCTTCTCCTGATGGGTTCTTGGTAACCTGTATTGTACCTATGAAGTCTGATGGGCCCGTAATGGTGGTGCTGTTCTCCAACACGAAGGGAACTGTGCCAATGGAGCCGGCCGATGTAACATAGACAATCCAGTGAGAGCCATCGTTCAGAACAATTCTGTACTTGTGGGTCACTCCATTGACTAATTCGACATATACCAACGAGCGGAAGAAGACAGTGGTACTGATTACTGGCTTTGCCTTATCGTAGATGGCAGTCGTCATACCCATTCCTTGGATCACAGGCAGAGACATCAAGATACGAGTTCCGGATACGCTGTTTGGTCGGAGGTTTGCATATGTGGAAAAGCCTGTCATGTGCTCGAGCGAAAGAGATGTATCTTGCTTAAGCTCCTCGGCAGAGAGAACGATGTGGTGGATACCAAGTGGCGAGATGAAGAATCGCGGGTTCTCTACGGTTGGCACGAAAGCAAATTTATCTCTTGTCGTGTGGCTGATGGCGATACCTAGAGGAAGAATGAAGTTAGCATCTCTTCGACCCCGTGTTCGCCAATTTCACGTACCGAAAGAGCCACCGATGCCCTTGGCCCACGACAATGAGTAAGGATGCGTCCAGACCGGAAATCCTTGGCTCCCGAGGAAAAAGTTGGCGTAAAACTTGTTCGTCTGGATTGGTACATCTCCGTCGGTGATGTGCTCTTTCCGTACGGGGTGGTCGTTGCGAGAAGGGATAGCTGACGGAGGTGCCGCAGTTTCGATTGGCTGAAAGACGTTCGCCGAGACAGGATCTATCACTGCAGTAGGACCAGGATCGAGTGGCGTTTCGTTTGGGTACAGTGGCTGGGTGGCGGTTGTGATACCTGGGCCGTCGACTGGATCTTTCGTAAAGCCACCGGAAGGGAGTCCTGTTAAAAAGCTCTGTGGTTGGTCAGTATCTATACCTTGCAGCGGACCATCAGTATCCCCGGGGAGCCGTGACATACCCCAGTGTCTGAGGGTTCTATAGTAGGCGAAGTTGATTGTAGCGTTTCTATTGCTGTACTATAACTTGTAGTAACGGAAACGTCGGACAAGGTGATCTCTCGAGCAGCGAGGACATCAGGTTCTCCCTTTGCGGCCCCTGTGGGCAAACCATGGACGGATGAGAGGACATGGGCCGAAACCAGCAAGAAACATGCCAGCTTGGCCATAATGATGGGGGAACAGGTATGGAAGGTAACCAAGCGGAGGAACAAGACTGCTCTGAGCAGTGGAAAGCACTACGAAGATCCGTATAAGTTGTGAGAATATTGATCAGTTGAATGAATGTACCAGAGTAGTGGGGTGTTAGCTGATGAAGAGCATGGTGCAGTTCAAATAGGAGACAAAATGTTGGGAGATGAGAAAAACAATTTCGGCTCAACCGAATGTTTCATACAAGCCGGGTCGTTAATGATCTCTTCAGGAAGGTCGACCCTATTCCTAAGACATCAAGCTCAGGTGTGAAGATTGAACGTACTATGAAACGGTTAAGTTACCCAAGCGAGTTAGCTGAGATGAAGACACCATCGCACTGCGTTACACGGGGCCTTCGGGTACCTGAAACTTCCAAGTACCATGATAGCATACCCAGCTGTTCGGATGCTGGAGCCCACAAGTTGGATGCGGCTTGCGGGTCTTTCCGATAGTGACTACACTAAACACTCGTCGTAACTAAAGTGACTTGCATCGATTTTGGAGTCGTTGACGTTCGGGCAATACCTATAATTTTGATCTTTGCGCACAACATCGAGTAGGCATAGTGTTTAGATAGAAGACGTTTTTATCGCCAAGATACATCTGGCGCTGGGCGCAGTACTCCGTGGCATCTTCGCATGACCAGGCAACGTGCTGCGAGCGTTTACAGGCTTGCTATCATGGTGGAGAGGAAGTAATGCGGTGTAGCAACCCTGCTAGCGTGTACGCGAGGCTGATTCTTGTGATCGGGATGTGGATATAAGGTGCGTAATGTATGATGAGAATGGCGAAATGTGATGATACTGATAGGGAATGACATCGGAACATGACACATGACCAGCGTCCTGGGCTTGGTCAGCATCCGATTGAGACGAGCCTCTCAGCCTTCTGATCTTCGGGGAGCGCGGGCACGTCAAACGTAGATCCGGAAATGTTTTAGACACAACGTGTTCTGGTAGGACAGTGAAGGAGCTGGTGCTGTCCATTTTGCGGTTGGGTAACATCAAAGAAGCAAATATCGCAAGAAGACCTAATTCGCCATCGAAGTGCGCTGATTGGGGCCAAGAAACTTGCCGGTATAAGACTAACTTAAGCTGGGGCCAGGAAAATCTCGTGACGCTTCTGGAGTTTGCCTCTATGACAAGATCGAGAAGACGTCAAGTGAACGGTATTACTAGTAGATATTAACACACAACGAGCCTTGAACACGAGATCTAAGACCACCGAAGCCAGCGCCAGCGTTTCGGTTGTTGGTCTCGAGACCTCGATGAGACATGCGCCTTGTTTGCCCGCAGGAAAATCTGCAGTGTGACGAGAGCACATGGTGGTGAGTCGTGGCCGATGTGAACTCCTGAAGACCTCATCTGGCTCACGTCTATCGCCGCGCGCAGAGTAAGCAAAGACGTACATGGTCGCGCCGCTCGCGGAGATGCCTTCCAGAAGAATCATACTCAGAAGCGGTGGTGGTGGTATCACATGTCGTAGAGAAGAGTGGCGAGGATCACATGCAAAAACGCGTCGGGGGTTGACGGGATGTTAAGTCCGATGCTTCACAGCCACAGGTGACATCATGATAGCTCCCGCCACTTCATTGTCCAAACGATGCAATTATCATGACATACACATCGACAATCATTAGATCCGCTCCACCTTGAACCTGATTACCTAGAATTCGAGCGATAGCTTCAATTCTTCACCACGTACACATCTCCACACACTAAATCACCCTGAATCACCCAAAAACCTCACCATGGCAACATCACAGCATCCAAACGAGCCACCGCCTAGTTACGAAGCCGCCATCTTCGACGCAGACCCTTCGCCCGGCCTTCACCGTGTTTCTACAGATGGACCTGCTGCCCGCACCGAGCGTAATGGCATCCCACCCGACCGACGGCGCTCCATGGAGGATGAGATGCGCGAGCTACCACCGGGCTGGGTCCGGTCATTCGACGAGCAATCACAACATCAATTCTTCGTAGACACTAAAGCAAATCCTCCGCGTAGCATATGGACGCACCCATACGACGACGAAGAATACCTCAGCACGCTCAGCCCCGAAGAGCGCAAGAAACACACTCGCGTGCACAGGACGATGACGATGGAGGACCTGGCAGCCGAAGACTCGGACGCTGAAGACCAACTGCCTCCACGGCCGACTTCCAAGGGAAAAGGAGCAGCGGTTTCCGGCGAGCCCACGGGCATACACAAGTTCTCGCGCAAGCTCAAGGACAAGATCACGGGCCAAACGCACGACCAACGCGAACAGGCTCGTGCCCGCCGCGCAGAGCAGGAACGCCAAGCATACCTCCAGCACCTCCGCGCACGACAGGCGCTTATCCGTGCCATGGAGACGGGCGAACCTCAGTTGTTGGGCAAGGACCGTCAAGGCAGAGATGTCTATATTGAACCGCCCCATGGCCCTTTTGCACCGAGAGGTGCTTACGGATACAATCCATATGGCCCCCGCCAATTCCAAAACCCAAATGTACGGTACATGCGCCCGGCTGGACCGTACGGTAGGCCATATGGTTACGGCTACGGAGGTGGTGCTGGACTACCTATTGCAGCTGGGTTCTTGGGCGGTGCCATGCTGGGCGGTGCGCTATTCTAGACAACTCGAGGCTAGATGCGGTAGTCTTGAAGGCTACCCATAGCACATCAGTCGGTGGTTGTCTTGAGAAAGGCAGGTTTGATGACGGGACTGTTTAATGGTTCTCCCTTTTGTATTGCATGAGATATCCTATAGCACGATGACAATGAACAAGACATGACTACTACATTCCGTCTTCATACAACGTCTCTTCGGGTATCAGGTTCTAACTTTTTTTCTCTCAATCTTGACACACAATCCTCAGCTTGATGTAACGACAACTAAACAATCAACCCTTCTGTATCTGGTGTGCGTGCTGATCCTAACGTAGGGCAATGCTGATTTATGACCCAGGCTTGTGCCCCTTGTTACCTCTCTTACCACCTCGCTTCTTCCTCTCCACATGGCCCAGCAGCGTCTTCTTGACATCACCCAAACTCCTCTTATTCTTACTCTTCGCCTTACCGAGCGTCATCAAGAAGTTCTTCTTACGTGCCTTATCCTGGTTCGTGGTACTCTTGCCCTCAGACACCTTCTTCTCCTTGCGCTTGGCCGTCTGCGAGAGATGGTTGGTCTCGCGATCTTGCTTGGCCATTGCAATCTTCTCTTCCTTGGTGTTCTTCTTGCCGAGCTGAGCGGCGAGTTCGATTGTCTCCGCAGTGATGGCTTCGTCGTTGTGACGGGCGGCGAGAAGCTGGGCGCGCTTTTGGGACGGCATGGATGCGGTTATTTTGGAAGTGGAGCGGAGTTCCTGGAGTTGTTTCAGGTCGGCGGGGGTCAGGATGGTGGTGGTGAGAAGTTTGGATATAGACTTGGCTTCTGACTCTTCGCTCTTTGCGCCATTCTCTTTCGGTTCGTCTCCGGGGGTAGGCGTTGCGCTGCTGAGTTTCGCTTTCTTAGTTGGCCGCTCCTTGGTCTTGTCTTTTTCGTCCTCAGAGTCGCTGATTTCGATGTCTTCGCCGTCGCTTTCAACGTTTATCCATCCACCGGAGTCATCACTGTCGCCGTCGCTCTCCACGTCCCATTTCTTCCAGTCATCTTCATCGTCCAGCTCGACTTCGCCATTGTCGGCATCAGGGTCCAGACCAGCGGCTTCCAGCTTTTTCCTGCGCTCTTCTTCCTTCCACTTCTCAAGAAGTTCGATGCCCTCGACCTCGCCAATGGCTTCCTCACCGTAACGTCGCTCTTTGATGGTGCCGGCCTTGATGCCCATTGAAGCGTCCTTTCCACGATCGCGCTTCTTGAGGAGGTCGGCGCCAACTTCACGGTAAAGGGAGAGAAGACCCTTGGCGGCCATCATTGTACCCTTGTCCTTTGATTTACGGTACTACAAAATGTCAGTGTACTATACAGAGGAAGGTTAGATGAGATTTCGCATACCATAACCAAGTCTTGTAGCAACGTGTCAGTCATGGCCAGAGGCTGGCGGGCACAAATCTCTCGAATAGCGTTCAATCCTGCTGCGGCGACCTCAGAGGCTGATGCTTCTGACACGAACTCGTTTGCGATCTTCTGCACTAGGGGTTCGAGGACATCTGGCGGCACGTAGCTATGAGTTGCTTGCGCCAAGCACGCAAGATAGCTTGTGACTGACGCTTGTCGAGGCGTGAGGTGCTTTAGGAAATACGAATAAAGCGGTAGGACGGTAAGCTGATGCAATCCGACAAGTCGGGTCACCAGCTGTAGGGCCAAGAGCTTGGTCTCGAGGGAGAGCTTGTTCTTGGAGTTCTGGATATGCTTCGAGAAGAGTGTCTCGGCAAAGCCTTGGGGATCGTGGAGCAAATGTAAGGCGCTGAAGTTCAACGGGCTGTAGGAGACACTGAATTAGCATTTGAAAGATAGCATTGGCGTGGAGGCACTTACTGTGGCGCATTCTTCTTCTTGCTCTTCTTCCTGACACTGGCAGCGGCTTGCTTCAGCTCGCGCGCCTTCTTCTTTGTCTTTTTGTTGATATCTGCTTGATGCCTCAACTTGGCCATGTCTACCTCGTTGTCGTCGTCGCTTTCTTCGGCAGCCGCCTCTCTCTCTTGGTCACCACCAAGGAAGAACCTAATGCCACCCGAAATAGTCTTTTCGTTGTCGCTCAATGCAGCCAGTCGCATGACCTCGACAGTCCTTGCGTCTGCCCATATTTGACGCCTCCATAGCTCCCTTGTGATTTTGACGGCCAGGAATCCGCGTGGTGAGGCAGTATCGGCCTCGAGCAGGTTGTACAAGGTTGTCTGCAGCGCTTTGTTGACTTTGTGGTTCGTGGCTTTTGCGTTGGACGATCGGACATCGGAGACTATCTTCTGGAAAAGTAGAGCCCTGAGAGACTTTGAGCCCGTTGCTACTAGGATGGGGAACAGCGTGTTCAGAAGAGTGACCGAGTCAATCACATCCTTGTTCTTGAGCAGGCAAATGGCGCCAACGACCTTGTCGCGCAAATCCATCTCAAGGACCTCATGGTGTGTGAGCAGCAGGTCAATGAGGCTTCGTGGGAATTCGGGCAGCGTCAGGTCGGGATAGAGGTTTGCAGTATGCGATACGAATTCAATAAGACTACAGACGCATTATTAGTGGTTTTCCCCGCATGGCACGGAACGTAATTACTCTTTCAACGCAACCAAGCCACCATCCGTGGAGGAGGGGTCAGCCAGAAACAAGTCAAGCAGCGTCTTGTATTGCTGATATTGCTGCTCAAAGTCGTCCCTGTATGATTGGGGGTCTCTCTTCAGCTTGAATCTGAGCGCAGCATGATCAGACTCGAGCTTCTCCAAAGCGCCCACTTTGCGCTTCATGGTGGAAGAGTGAGGTAAGGGCTGGGGAGGGGACGGTGTCGAATGCCGGTATTGAAGTGCTCTTCTGAACGAGAAGATGAATGCGAACGTCTCTTCAGTTAGCTGCGGCCAAAACTCGTGACCAGGCGCCGTCGTGTATTCCCTTCGCCGTCGCGCATCGTAGACTTTGCGACGTAGAATTTTAGTGGGGCCATGCCACCAATTGGCTGGGGCGGACCGACACTGGGTCCGAGAAGCTCTGACCTTTTCGCGCGTAAAGATTTCACCAACCTCGACAACTTGCGCAAGCTTTCCCTCGCCGCGCAGTTACCCACTGTCGCGCACCCGTCCTAATAACTCTATAAGCTCTGCCCATATTTTGTACTTTTCATTGCGGCTTTGGTGCAGCTCCCGCGCCTCAAACACGTAGACGCGATCCTAATACCTGGGCAAGCGCCCGCCGTCGCCTATCATGACGAGCTTCTCTTCCATGTCGCTGTATGCCTTGACGGTGAAGCAGCCGACAGCTACCCAGGATGCCATTTCCGGCGACTTTCTCGGAAACGGCAAGCAGCAGATCCTCACTGCAAGCGGCTCGCGACTGGCTATCCTCGAAGTCTCGCGGCGACAAAAGGGCTTCCAAGAGCTCTACTCGCAAGACGTGTTTGGCATCATCCGGCGCATCGCCAAGTTCCGCATTGCTGGCGGCACCAAAGGTATGTCGATCCTCCTACCCCCGCTACAAGCAGTATAGTGATTTTCAAAGCACACGACACCTTCGAGCTCGTCGCTCCCTGAGCCCGCGGTGGACTGGACTGCAACTCCTACTAAGAAGCCTTGCTGACTCTGTAAGACCACATTGTCATAACCACCGACTCTGGGCGTTTGGTTACGTACGAGTACCTTCCCGATGAACACATTTTCAAGACGGTTCACTTTGAGACGTTCGGCAAGTCTGGAATACGACGTGTCGTTCCTGGCGAGTATCTGGCAGCCGACCCGAAAGGGCGCGCTATCATGATCGCCTCGACAGAGAAGAACAAGTTGGTCTACATCCTCACCCGAAGTGGACAGACCGACATTGCCATCTCCTCCCCACTGGAGGCGCACAAGCCGCAAACTCTTGTGTACTGCCTTATCGGTCTCGACGTGGGGTACGACAACCCCATGTTCGCGACGCTTGAGGTGGACTACTCCAATTCCGAGACTGATCCCACGGGCGAGGCCTACGAGGAGATCAAGAAGGAATTGGTATACTACGAGCTGGATCTTGGTCTGAACCACATCGTACGGAAATGGTCGGAGCCAGTCGATCGTACAGCAAACACACTCTTCCGCGTACCGGGAGGTCCCAACGCGCCGAGCGGTGTCTTGTGCTGCGGAGAGGACAGTATCACATACCGCCGCATCTTCAACAACAAGTCGAGCGTTCACCGGCTGGCGATTCCACGCCGTGAGGGAGCCACTGAGGATCCCAACCGGAAGCGCATGATTGTCGCTGGTACTCTGTACTCTCTCAAGGGCGGCGACTTCTTCTACCTTCTACAAACAGAGGATGGTGACGTTTTCAAGCTTACAGTGGAAGCACCCAATGGTACAGTCGAGAAGATCAAGATCAAGTACTTCGATACCATTCCGGTGACAACGAGCATCTGCATCCTCAGGGCTGGTTTCGTCTACGCTGCCTGCGAATCTGGAGATCGCATCTTGTACGAACTGGAGTCGTTGGGTGATGAGACTGAAGACCCCGTCTTTGAAAGTGATCAGTTCCCCGTTGACCCGGAAACTTCATTCGCGCCTCCATTCTTCCGTCCCCGAGCTTTGGTCAATCTCACAGCGGTAGAGGCGATGCCAAGTCTCAACCCGATCATGGGTATGGAAGTCGCCAACCCAGCCCTGGAGGACGCGCCACAGGTGTACACCATCAACGGTACTGGTGGCCGTAGCTCCTTCCGAACAACGAGAAACGCTCTAGAGGTTCTAGACCTGATCGAGTCACCACTGCCACAGAACGCTTCTGACGTCTGGACAACGAAGCTCACAAGCGAGGACGAAGCGGACACGCTCATTGTACTCTGCCTTCACAGCCGAACACTCGTCTTGAAGATCGGTGATGATGTCGAAGAGGCCGCAAACACTGGCTTCCTTCCAGACACAAACACCCTCGGTGTGCAGCAGTTTGGCGAGGACTGCATCATTCAGATCCACCCCAAGGGTATCCGTCATATCCAGGGCATCCAATTCCCCAACGACGATGCAAGCGCTACGCACGCTAGCCTGACAGATTGGCAACCCCCAGCCCACCGCACTATTGTAGCTTGCGCAACCAACAACCGACAGGTTGCAATCGCGCTGAGCTCTGGTCAAATCCTGTACTTCGAGTGCGATTCTGATGGTTCCCTTGCCATGGCTGAGGAGGAGATCGTCCTGGACAGCACCATCAACTGCCTTGCGATGCCCGATGTTCCAGAAGGTAGTGTGCGAGCCTTCTTCTTGGCTGTCGGCTGCAGTGACCAGACTGTCCGAATCTTCAACCTGAGTCCTGACATGGAAGGCAACATCTTGCGAAGCATCTCCGTCCAAGCTCTCACATCGCCGCCAAGCGACCTGACTATCAACCTCATGACAGACAAGTCGCCCCGCGGTTACAGTCAATTCCTCCATATCGGTCTACGAAGTGGTGTATACATCCGGTCGGTGCTAGATGAAATGACTGGTGACATCGGCGACACTCGGAGACGCTTCCTCGGTCCTGAACCCATCAAGTTCGCCAAGGTGACTGTGGCGGGCGAGCCTGCTATCCTGGCTATGACTTCACGACCATGGCTTGGCTACACTCATCCACGTACCAGTGTGCTCCAGCTCACACCGCTGAACTACATCTCCTTCAAGTCTGCGTGGAACTTTGATGGTTCTCAATTCAAGGGAATCATCTGTGTGAGCGCAAATGAGCTACGGTAAGCAAACCTCTTCCTTTTTCCCATGATTGCAGTGATGATACTTTGTACACCTTAAACACGATGAGGGTCCAAACCTTTTGGTTCCAATTGTTCCTACTGAAAGCAATCACCCAACTGATTTTGTTGCATCAACTCTCTTAGAGATCAGAGGCTAACATGTCCAGTATTTTCACATTCAACGACTTGACGGATAACACTACCTACGAGAACATCCCCTTGAAGTATACCCCAAGGAAGATGGTGGGATACCATGACCAGGGCGTATTCTACGTCATCCAGAGCGACAATAACACCATAAGTGCCGATCGACGCCAACAGCTGATCGCACAGAGTGGTGCCAACAAGGAGGATGCCGATGACACCGAACCCTCAATGGACGTTGAGCAGCCCAACGGTGATGCGACAGATGGTGGAACCGATAGTGACGAACTCCCTGCGGTAGATTTTGGCTACCCAAGGGCTCAGGGCAGCTGGGCATCTTGCATTCAGGTCGTCGATCCCGTCACTGAGAAGGCGGTCACCCACACTGTGGAGCTCAACGGCAACCAGTCGCTCGTTAGCGCTGCTCTCGTCTTCTTCGAAAGCCGTGGTGACGAGGCCTTCCTTGCTGTTGGTACCGCCAAGGATCTGAGCTTCACACCATTCAAGTTCTCGGCCGCATCTATACAGGTATACAAGATCAACCCAACGGGCCGTGAACTCGAGTTCTTCCACGAGACGGCGGTCAGTGAGCCACCCCTAGCGCTACTTGCTTTCAAGGGTAAGCTCGTTGCTGGTGTTGGACGTCATCTGTGTCTTTATGATTGCGGTATGAAGTCGGTCCTCCGCAAAGCGCAGGCCCCTAATTGCGTACCCACACGCATCACCGACCTCAAGACTCAAGGTAGCCGACTGGTCGTTTCCGATCAAGCACAGTCTGTCACCTACGTCGTGCACAAAGACCAGGTTCATCCCAACCGTCTCATCCCCTTTGTCGACGACACAGTTGCTCGACACACATCAGCTTCCGAGATGCTGGACTATGATACCACTGTTGGTGGTGACAAGTTCGGCAACCTCTGGCTAGTACGCTGTCCACAGAAGGTCTCCGAATCTTCCGACGAGTCTCCAGATGGATCTGATCTGCTTGTAGACAAGAGCTACCTGGGTGGTACTGCCAACCGTCTCGACCTCATCGCACACTACTTCACAAACGACATCCCAATCTCAATACAGAAGACGGTCCTGTTGTCAGGTGGTGAGCGCATTGTCTTCTGGGCCGGTCTCCAAGGCACCCTTGGCGCACTCATCCCGTTCAACTCGCGTCGTCAGCACAAGATGTTCCAGCAACTTGAGCTGCAGCTTCGCTCTGATGACAAGCCACTGTCTGGCCGCGATCACCTTGCCTACCGTAGCTACTTCGCGCCAGTCAAGAGCGTTATTGATGGTGACCTTATCGAACGCTTCCTGGTCCTTTCTCGCGATAAGAGGGAGAGCATTGCTGGTCAAATGACGGGTGCGGAATGGACTCCTAGCATGATTGATGAGGCGATCTGGAACATGAGAGGTCTGTATGCTTTCTAAGAGACGCCTGAAGAACGTCTCGTTCAGTTGAACATGTGGCGTTTGGAGCTTTTGGATTCGGAAAAGGTAGCCGGTGCTTCGTCCTGCGCTTGTAGCGTCCTTTTGATGAAGCAAGCAGTAATCTGTACTAGTAGATAGCAATGAGTCGCAATAGACCAAATGATACCCAACACAGCATTTCATTTCTCTGCTTTTGAAGGTTGCGGGCAACTGATGATCATTTCTTTGCAGGTTGGAGGTGGGGCTCCAGACCCTAGTCGACCTTTCTAGTAGCGGTGATGAGACAGTGTCCGTCACATTGACTCGTGCAAGTTCCAGGCAACCCCATATTGTACACCAGTTAAGACAAGATGTGAGGGACGCCAAGGGTCGAAGATACATCGCGCTCAGCAACTGACAGCTTCCGAAAGCCAGTTTCTTGACCAGGCCTAGGCCCAATCGTACGCTGCACGGAATGATGGATGCCGGATGCCGTTACTTTCCACGTGGGACATCCCGCTTGGCTGGGGATGTGAATCAAGGATGTGCGCCGAAAAGCAGGGACCGGTTCCTGGCCCGGGAGATCGCCCTTTTGCCGTTGCAGCGCGGCAATTAGCTAGGCATCCCGTCTTTCTCCCAATTTTTTCCTACCCCCCCTGTAAGGTTTGAAATTTTATCTGCTCTCTCGTCTTTCGTATCGATCCTTTCATTCCCTTGTCTCTCAAAAGGAACAAAACCCTCTGCAAGAGCCCATTCGAATCGAGTTTAACTCTCTCTTATCTCACTCAAACGACTCGTTCACCACCAACTAAAGAATATCTATACCTTTTCTGGACGATCGCCGTCGAGTGCCCCCGAGAAAAACCCCCGTCAAACCCATTCGTTGTGCAAAAAAAGAAGAGAAAAACTCCACCACCACCGCAGTACTTCCATCATCGGACCGACAGACAGATCACCGACTCCAAACTCAAACAACAAAAAAGAGAGTAACCAATCATGCCAAACTCCACCCCAGCAACAACAAGCACAAAATACCCCTTCATCCTCACTACAGTCGCAACCCGCAAAGCCGGGACCACCCGCTCAGCCTTCTACACGCACAACGAAACCATCTACGCCCCGCTTCTGCAAAAAGCCGCCGGAAAGGTGCACCCTCTGTCGTGGAACCGGCAGTACCATGTCGACGACGCCGAGTGCCCGACGGGGCTTTCACGCGTGCTGATTGGCGGCAGTGCGGACGAGGGCATGGATTGGGACTGCATGGGCGAGATGGTGTTTGAGGACGAGCTGCATTTGCAGCAGTTTATCACGTTTATGCACAGTGATGATGCGCTGGAGGTGTTAGCTGAGGAGGAGAAGTTTGTGGAGTTGGGGTTGACGAAGTTGGTTGTTATGAGGAGGGGGGTTAGTGAGAGGAAGGTGTAGGAGAGAGCGGTGTGGGGTTGCTTGTGGGGTTTGGGAACAGGTGTTGAAGCGTTGGGTTTGCTTGCTTTCTTTCTTCCCTTCTCTTTTGCGTTATTATAGATTGATAGAATTGGGTTTTATGTACTTGGGTTGCGTTGTAGGAATACGATCTTTTTTTCTACGGATGAGTTGGAAAGTCATATCTAGCCTTTTCTCTCTTCCATGATGAAGCGAGAAAGTGACTGTAGTTCAGCATGCGTATGCACGTCTCGGAGCTGTCTCCGGCCGAACCAGCTAATGAAGTACAGGTAATCCTGTCTCTCGGATTTGGCTCATGTAATCAGCGGTACCTATCGAGCATGTGCATATCAACGAAAAGCTTGGAAGGGAGAGAGAATAGGAGTGTATGATTTCTACATGCTCTAGAATAGTACCATCCCATGCGGGTGTTGGATGACACAGCTCGGATAGATAACATACCATATTCCGCGTATGCATCCAACTCCTCACATCATGAGATTCGAAACTCAACCCGCATCATCCCCGGCTGATAGCAAGCAGCCATCGCCACCCAAACACCCGTGTAAACCCCACTATTCATCTCTTCAAAGTACCATGAGCCCAAACACCAGCTGTACAACCACAACCCCTCCAACTAGCGCCCTAGTAACTCCATTACTCCTCCCCACATTCCCCGCCCCAACCGCCAAATCCTTATATTTCTCCAAATGATACCCATTTGACCCCGCAATCACAACATCGAAGTCCCACTCCTTGTACCCCGTATTCGTAGCACCTATGACAGGCAGCGCTTCGCCCCAAAGCGCGCATTTGATGACGGTTCGGCTCGTCGCGTCGTGGCACCTCGGACCGAGATTGATGGACGGCGAGCGCTCGAAGTAGATGTTGAAGCCCTGGCAGATCTGCTCTTCGTCTTGACCCTCTGCATCATCTGTGAGCTGCGGGGAACCCGGATGGCCCGGTGTATTAGTAGTGATGTCCCTGTTGCTAGGCTGATGGGTTCGCTGGCCGTGCTCGCCGCATCTTCTCGCACACTCGAGCGTGTCGTAGGATTGTAGCTCGTAGTGGCCGAGATAGTTTGCGCCGACGTAGGACCCGGTTTTCAATCCGAAGCTGAGGGTGTAGTCTGGGGGCACTGTTGCATTGGATGCTGCATCCTGGATTGAGGGCGAGTCGTAGAATCCCCACATGTTGTCGTGCTTCGGGATGGGGCCGTAACCTGCGGGTTGGGCGGCGCAGTCGCCTTGGGTGTTTTGGACGATTACTGTAGGAGCGGGTGTGCTGGACTGTACAGTTGCTGTAGCAGTGGATGTGGTGGATTGCACAACTACTGTAGTAGTGGATGTGCTGGACTGCACAGTTACTGTAGTAATGAATATATTGGGCTGCACACGCAGTGTCATGGTCGGTTCAAGTTTGATGCCAGCCATATCGAAAATGGGAAGCTCCGTCATCCACGGAGCGGCCGTCGCTGCAATTATACTGAGGCTGGAAGTATTCGCCATGGTGATTTCGGTGTGTTCAAGGAATTTCGACGCTTTGCCAGTGTGTGAGACCCTTCATGTTCCATTTTGGCCGTAGTACGGTAGCGATACATGTGGTTTGCTCTGCACCACTGTAATGCAACGCCACTGCTGCGATTCGATGGAGTGTGTCTGTGCGACTACAGGATAGTCATAGTTTCGCAGCATTCGGTAGAAATGCGGATGCATCAGAAAACTATCTATGAAATGGACGGCGATGAAAGAGTCTGGTTTGTCATTCGTGGTGGTCGAACCTGGGTTGAATGAAGAAAGTACCGCTACCGTTACTTACTTCGTATCGAACATATCGGCTTACCCTGCATAACTTCTTGATATCATTCCTTCCACGCGAAGAGAGAAGATTGAAGGTGGAAAGCCAGGTCCTTTTCATACGGCGCTCTACCCGATCCTGCCCCTTTCTTCATTGGCAGTGTTGAGTCACCGCGAGTCCGGCGCATCAGCGACAAACCGAGCGACTATGCAAAAGTATGAGCAGACAAGAAAACGATATAATTCCATCCATAGCTTCTAGAGGAGTCGTGCGCGAAGACAGAATAGACAAGGGAAAATTGAAGAGAGGTAAATTACAGCAACGAGTCCAGCAGCAGTGCTAACCCACATCCACCCATCCACCCTTTTACCACATCACAACCCATCCGCCGAATCATCGTCATAAACCCACCCCCAAACCCCCAGATCCCCTCCGTAACAGTATAAAAAAAACAGGTTAACAAACCAGCACATAGCACCCCGTCCGCTAACCCGCAATCCCGAGCGCATGGTCAGTCCAGCATCGTACGACGCGCGCCAAACAGTCACCCCACCCGTGCCACATCCCGGCAGAGTCCGAGCACCAACAACCTTGCCAGTCAGGAAAATGTAGCCGCGCAGTCGCGTGTCAGACGATCGCGCGGAAAGTAGCCAATAGTGATGTAAGAATGATTTTCGGGTCGTGCGATCTGGGGCGCTGGGATGAAGGGATTCGGGGACGGGGGATTGGGATCACGCTACTCACACGACGGTGCACAGGTTCGGCGGGCGCCGTGAGGAGGGGGATGGATAGGATTCAAGGTAGGATATAAGATGGTGGGAGGAGGTTCTTGTACTACTTTCATCATCATCATCATCCGCACATGACCAGAAGCAGCACTGTCTAGTCACATCTAAATCAATATCAACATTGAGTAAGACACTTCGAGTATTGTTGTATCGCATCAACATAGCAAATCAAAGGAGTCTTCATACAACCAGATCCAAAGTCAACGAAGAACAAATACAACCGCATATCTATCCACCATCTACATCAACACAACAAACATGCCAGCAGTGTCGAAATCCTACCTCCCCACATTCGCCGCATTCATGGGTCCGTATTTCTTCCCTCCCTCCCTCCATCCATTCCCTTTATTTCCACCCATTCATCCGTCCATCAACACCACTAACTGTTTTACAACAGCATTCGGCATAACCTACACCACCGTCGTCGCGGCAAAAGAAGGCGCAGCCGTAGATGGAGCTCGGTCGCGGTGGCAGGAACAACATGCGAGAGCGAGGCAGGCATTGTCGGGGGAGTTGGGTGTGTGTGCTGCATTGAGTGAGGGGAAGTAAGTAGAAAAATGAGGGGTAGGATGGTGTTAGTGTTGGTGAGGGGAAGGGGAGGGGGTAATGTTCAGGAGGTGTATATAGTAGGGATTACAGGCGTTTTGTAATTATGTCTTGTTTCTTAGCGAGGGAGAGAGGGTGTTATTGGGTATGGTGACAGGGGATACAGTTTTGCGTTGGTACATGTAGAAGTGTGGTATTAGTGCTACTACAACCCACAGACCGCAGAATTAGGAGAGGAGATGGCACCGTAATGATAACGTCTACTTTTCTATTTGCACCTCTACGCTTGACACGTTTTTCACGTTTTCTATCGCCATGTTGGAATGAAAGACCGGGAGTGTATTTGATACGTAACAACGAATGCTTTAACGCGGATGAAGATGATATGGACATACAGACGAGGACAACTGTGCGGAGGGAGATTGCTTTAGTATGGTGTGAAAAGAGCGTCAGTCAGATGGATGATGTAGGGGGAAAAGGAAGGTACGGAAGTAGTTGGGATCATTGACAACGCTCAAGTCAAACGTATGAGGGCCAAACAATCACATCACACGACAAACACTCCAAGACTTTGAACATGTATACTATATTCAACTACCACCGACTGACGTCTACATACACAATCATACTAGACACACTTCTTGTCCATCCACCCATTCCCCCTTGACCTCGGGGTCGAGAAGTTATCTACAAGAAAATCCCAATAACCGCTAAACGCCTACCGGAAAGAGAACAGCAAAGTACGCTTGTTGACATGGCAATCGCGCAGTACTTGGACAAACAAAGGAAAGTAGAAAAAGGAGTGCACGCTCGCTGTGGTCCAACCCCAAGTCGCGCCTAGAGGAGGAAAGCGGACTTGGGTATAGATAGTAACAAAGGGAATCGTACAATCATGTGAGCGAAAAGAAACAGTCTATGTGACGAAGCCGCGCTATGATGACGCAGGGCTTTTCAAAACGTGCAAAGAGGTCAATGAAGGCGAAAGTGCATTAACGATAGGCTATGAGTCGAGCATCGAGGTGATGTCGGATATTCTTTGCATGGCGGGGCTCATAGCGGCAATCTTCCTCTCCAGACGCTCTGCTAGACGTGCCTCGTTGGCCTCATCAGACAGGACGAGCGAGTAGTGTGCAAAGGCCTTCTCGGGGTTGGTGAGTAGGGCCTCTTGCTCCTCAAGCGGGGCGATAGGGGCAGCGGTGGTGCGAGCGGACGAAGAGTAGTAGAGGTCATACTCAGCATCCTCCTCCTCAGCCTCGTCAACGGGAGAGGTGGCTTGCTCTGACTGGACGGGACGCTCAATGACGGGGTAGTCAGCCTTGACCTCCTCAGCAGGCGAGTCATCCTCAGCATCGAAGATGGCGCTGTATCCCTTGCCGGACATGGCCTGGGTGTCGAGGGGGTTGGAGGGACCTTCGGGAAGCTCAGTAACCGCGAAGGCTACGGGCTGCTGGAAGCTGAAACCGTTGTTGACACCCCAGTTGCCAGCGTTGGAGCCGTTGCTGTTGTTCAGGTTGAGCATGGAAAAGTCAAGCTGGGGCTCGGGGGCCATGGTCATGCTGACTTGAGGGTTCTCGGCCTGCGACATGCCGTTGAATGACTGCTGCGACTGGAAGGCGGGGGCGGGGGCAGTGGCGACGGGAGTCGAGGATGATGGCATGGAGGTCATGGGGGCCTTGGCCTGGAGAGACTCATCGCGGGAGAGCTCCTCAAGGAAGGGAGTAAAGGCCTGGTGGCGGAGCAGGCGCTCGATGAAAGCGCGGGAGCGGGCGTTCTCCTCCATGAGAAGGCGGTTCTGGGTGCGGAGCTCGTTGGCCTCGTTGACCTTCATGGCGACCTCGCCTTCAAGCTGGCCGATGTATTCTGTGGACGTTAGCTGACTCCATGATTGTATCGATGATGATGATGCTTACCCTTTCTCCTCGAGCGGAATGCGCGAGCGGAGACCTTGTTGCGGAGCTGGCGGCGCTCCTTGGAGCTGAGCTTCTTGCCCTCCTCAGAAGCAAGCAGCCTCTCGTCCTCGTCCATATCCTCCTCGTCCTTCTTGGCGCGGATGATGTGGGGGAGGAGGCCCTGGTTGTTGTCTTGCATGGATGACGATGCGTTCTGGCTGTCGGCGCGGATCTGTGCGACGACGCGGGTGATCATCTCCTCGGTGTGGGCGTCGCTGAGCGGGCTGGACGTCTTGCGGCTAGCCTGGCTGGTGGAAGGCAGACGGTTCTGCTGTTGCTGCTGCTGTTGTTGTTGTTGAATGGCCTGCTGCTGCTTCTGGTGGGCGATTTGCTGTGCGCGCTGCTGGTGGGCCTGCGCCTGCGCCTTGGCCATAGCAGCTTGTTGCTGATGCATACCGGGCCATACCCTGACGTTGGGAACTTCCTCTTGTGTGATGGCGCTGGGGTCGACAAAGTCGTCTTGCGAGCCCTCGTTGAAGGCAAAGCTGTTCTGGCGGTAGTCCATGCCCATGTTCATAGGGACGTCCATTGGGAGTCCGGTGTTCCATCCGCCGTTCATGATGGAGTCACCGCCCATCATGGCCATCTCGTCCAGGCCAGTGGAGGAGAACATTGGGAAGCCGGTGTTGTAGCCGGCGCCGAGACCGGGAAGGGAGCCTGAAGGGAGGCCGGTCTGCTGCTTGAAGCGCTCGTACTCGTGGCTGGGCTTTGCGGGAGTCTGGAGGTCGTCGTCGATGTTGGTGCTGGTTGGGCTGGCCATAGTCGACGTCGCACTGGATTCACGCTTGAGGGTAGCCGGCTGGGTGGGCGAGGGCATCTGGCCAAAGTCGAAGAACTCGTTGGTGTCGACGCATTGATTGGGAAGGCCGTTGAAAGGCGCCATGGTCATGGCGGGCTGGACGGCGGTAGCCATGTTGTTTGTTTGACTGCTGGGGGAGTCGCGGATCGCTGTTTGAGTAGCCCGTGGGCAGACAAGGTGTAGTCTTGGGGGTGTTGTGTTGCGGGCACTGCGAGCGTGACAGGAGCGGTTAGCCTGCTGGAAAGTCGTCGTCAGCTCGTTTCTCGGCCGCCCGGTTTTGCCGGAAGGTGTGGCTGAGCCGAAGTATCCGTACCTTGGGAGCGCGTTTTTGCGATGGATTCTGCGTAGTTTTTGATGGACAGTGTCGCTGGTGTGGATTGGGGAGGGGTTGATGATGGGGCGTGGGAGTCGGGAGGGAGAGCGGCGGCGTTGGGTGAGGATGAGGGATGGGCGAGGGCCTTCTTTGCTGGGCGTGGCCGCTCCACCGGCCGTCGGGGAGGCGTTTCACATCGAGGCGGAGTCCCCCCTCTCGAAATAGAAGGAGCAGGCCTAACCCAGTTGGTAAGGCCCGACGTCGATCAGCGCCCAGCTAACCACTACAGCGACACGCGACTGGATCTTCATTTATCCCCGGCTCCATCGCGAAGACTTGCTCGACATGGGCCAGAGATATGGCACGAAGACAAGGCACATCTAGTCTCTCCCCTCTCAACCAAGACCATGGCTATGAGCTGGATACTCTGAGTCTATTCTGGGTATATTCTGCCTGTGTCGTGATTGTGCAGCTGCACCCGCTGGGCATTACGCACTTCATGCACCCTCGGTCTTCGCGGCCACTTTGGCCGACCCCCGACGGCTTCCCCGGCCAATGACAGGCTGTCAGGCTGCACCACCACTGAGGCTGTGCTGTCATACCTGCTCCTCATTGCTCTTCATCTTGATTCTCGACATGGCTTGCGGCCTTGATTGTGGCTCGCTCTAGCCTTTCTCTGCGTCTCTTTAGCTATGCCCCCAGCGAACCATACTGGAGCCGCTTGCCAACGTCGTCGCTCTTTCCAGTAGTTCGGTGCCAGATGGTGCAGGTGCAGACGGCGCCTCAGCCACACCCTGCACTACAAACTCAGCTTCTCACTCATCCACCCATGACAAAGGCCTCGTGTACACATTCTTCCTGTGGTCATTCTCCGCACCACCGTCCGAGGGAACACCATCTAGTACAGCCGCCATTGGACTCGTACGCATGCCTTTTGAAACTTGGCCGGCGTTTACCCATCACATCCACCATGATTCGATAGCGCTGTGTGGATGGATACCTTCACGTCAAGCCTGTCAGCACCGCCCAATGTCTGCCGCCATCCCTAATCCCTCGCTGAACCAGTGTGGCGCACCACGCACATTCGGGCTTGCCTTAAGCCGAATCTGGTAATTTCCGCCCCAGCTCGAGCGACACCGGCAGCATTGTGGTCTCGCAGAAAAATTGCGCACCGTCACCGCAGCCACTGGCCGTCCGATCTCCAGCCCTCGATTTGCGAAACACTCGCCGCGGGCCAACAACGTCAAAGCTGTCAGTCCCTAAAGCCCGCGCGGGACTTTCCCTCCAATAGAAATACTGCGCGTGCTATCGTACAACCGGCAACCCATGGCACATAATTTGAGAGCACACAATCTTACAGATCCGCATTGACGTACCAAGAGTCATTGAAGCGACCGCTATACTTGCACTATACTTTGCAGGTGGCCAGCTTCATGGCAATATGCATTGCGCCACGCCTTAAGCAGTTGTGCCCGTGAAGACTTGGGCGCGGGCCGCGTCATCAACACTGACGGGTAAACTTAGGAACAACGAGCCTTGAGCAGTGCAAAAAAATCGACTGCAAAACATGTTCTCGTGGCATTGAGGGTAATACTAGACGCGGGCTTACATCGGTCTTCAGCGGCGCATCACTGTCAGCCAGCATTGGCAAAACATCTAGTAAGGCTGATAACCACCTTGGCCGGCCTTATCATCCAACATCTACACCATCTTGAGACTTCTACGATAACTTGCATGGCAGAAACCACGTTCAGCATCGGCCGATCGTTTCGTCATTGTTCTCTGTCTGGTGCCCCATCCCCCCTTCTGCAGCTTTCAGGAGGCCGCGTCAACAAATGAAAGATTTTGTGCAACTACACTCTATCAGATTCACATTTGCTAACCACCACGTTCTAGCCACGAGGCTCCATCCATCATCCTATTCCCTATTTCCTGTTCCTAGCGTCCCGGATGCCGTCCGCCGGCTCTTTCCGCCGCAAACTACTCTGTGCTACCATACGTCACGCCGTCAGGCAGCCCGTCTCTTCATCAAAGCGACCATCTGCCGTCTCCATCTCCCCTTGTCCCAAGCGCCATGCTAATCAGCAAGCCGACCAATCTTCCGACCAGAAAATCTCTCACATAGCCACCACAACAGCATTGTCCTATGATGCCCCATCGGCCCGTTTCCAAACCCTAAAAGGGGGACCTCACCTGGACCCCCTGGACCCTTGTACGCATCTGGAAAAGGTCTCAACCGTAGAATCGGCGAACGAGGGAGAGGAAAGCACGTTTCATATGCTTCCACGCCACACACGCAGTGTGCCGCTGTCTTGACACGAGGACCTGTCAAGGCTGCTGGACGCTCCGCTTTCGAGACAGTCTGGATGCGACACGCGTCTCATGCGCTTTTCTGATACTGTCGCGTCTGCTGTAGTTGGCAGACTCACCAGCGAGTGTCTAGACTTCCAGCAGGGTAATTCCAGCACCGAGAGGATGTGAATGTGCTCTCTTTACATTTATTTCCCTGGGACCCATGGACTAGTGTGAACTACCGCTGTCGCACCACCGCATCTCTTTTGCTCACTCTGGCTGAAACCCACGCCTCACTCAGAGAACTTCCGACATGAACGCTGGACAGCCTCACCCACAGAGCTATGCGCGACTCCTCATGCAGTCTAGGACTACCACTAAACGCACCTTAGTCTTCAATGGGTGCACCCAGCATGCCTTCATTATCACAACCTAGAAACCATAGGCTTTAGCTATCTATGAACAAGTCGTCTGATCTTTGGAAAGATGTACTGCTCCTCCCGGGGCAATACCATGATCTTAATATCCTAGATCAACAAATACGTAAGGAAGGAGTGATGATGATGGAATCAAAGACTTCGTTTTGCCTCTAAAAGATTCTTTGAATACTGCGACGCATGCATTCTTGTAAACTGACAACATCATATAATTCAGAACAGTGTGCTACATACATCTATACGAAGAGAATATAACACTGAACATTGATTACAATCGAACATACTCTTCTCCGTGTAGTTATTTTGGGTGCATACTCACACAAAAATACACTATACAATATCAGTCGTCAACAGCTTTTGAACCCTTTTGTTCAACCTCGCTACCATCCTCCAAAAAGCCATGAATATCCTGCTCCATCCCCATCCCCATCCCACTCTCCTCCTCCACCGCATTCTGTCTCCCCTCCCTCTGCACAACAACCATATCCTCGACCCTCGCCCCACCATTCCTCCCCCTACCACCCCCAAAATACTCACCCATGCCCTTCTCACCCTCTTCCGTCTCCTGACTCCCCAACCCAACCTCCTGCACCAAACGCGCAAACGCCTCCTCCCCCTTCCGATCCCTCATAAGGCCAGCTTTCGCCACACCCTCCCCCCTCTCAACATCCCTCACGATAATGCGCGCGCGGTCGAAATCGCCATCGCGCACCAACGCTTTAACAACCGCAATCAGCGCGCCCCAACCAGGCAGATTGCCCTGCCGCGACATGCGCGTAAGCACCGCCATCATCTTACCAACCTCAGCGTGCGTCGCATACCCCTCAATCAACCGATCGTAGAGGACACGGTCACTCGCCATACGAGGCGAGGTGAACAGCAGATTGACAATGGTATCCACCTCTGCGATATTCGGTGGTTGGGCCTGGAAATGGTGTGTAATCAGCGAAGTGTAGACATGTGCCGAGGGGATGAATTTCCTGCTAGTCATATGCTGCATCACAGCGCGAACAGCATGGTAATTAGCATAAGTCTTGAGAAGCCGGTCGATGACGGTGGAGTAGACGTAGTCGTTTAGTTTCATGCCGCTGGCCTCGAGGGTGTCGATCATGTTTAGGACTTTGGTCGTTTGCTCGGCGGGCGTGGCGCTGTCGAAGACTTGGTGCGAGAAGGCGGCTGCGATGAGCATTGTGTAGGTCGCTGTGTCGCCTTCGACGCCTTCTTTTTCCATGGTGGACAAGATGGCGAAGGCGGTGCGCGTGTCGTTTGCGCTCAGGTAGAGCTGCATTAGGCTGTTGTAGGTTATGGTGTCGGGTGTGATTTGGAAGCGTGAGGACCAGTTGAGGACTTTTTGGACAAATTCGACGCGTTTGTCGTGGCGCATGGACTCTGGGCGCATTTTTACGAGCGCGGTGATGGCGCCGTTGATAACTTCGATCGAGGGCTTTGTGCAGTTGTTGACGGTTTTGCCAGGAGGCTTCTTTGCGCCCTTTTGTCCTTTGCCGCGCACCGGGGGGTTTTTGATGGCTTCCTCTGCTGCGAGCCAGCGTTTGCCCATGTCATCTAATGCGCTGAGAGCTTGGTTGACTTGTCGTAGATACATCAAACCATTCACTCTTGTGGTCCAGGCATAGTTGTCTGGTTCGATCCCTGTGTTGAGCATCCGCTGCCACATGGCGTTGAATCCATCTAGATCCCTTGCTTTGGCACAGCCTTCCATGACAGCAACCCATGAATTCGTATCCGGCATGACGCCGTGTGCAATCATGTGATTCCAGACCTGGATCGAGCGTTCCGAGTTGAGAAGGATCAAGTAGCCGGATAGAAAGCCGTTGTATATTGGACGGGGAATCGAAAGGGTTTTGTCAGCGTTCACGTATGTTTCCTCAACCTCTTTCAGGATTTTATCTAGCATAGCGGGCGACGCCTTTGTTTCTACAGCACGTGCTATGCGCTTCATGAAATGGGCCTCCAGATTCGTCATCTTATCTCCTGTAGCTTCCGAGCCGAGCGTCTCGCCTGCTTTACCGATGGCTGTGAGGGCTTTTGTCGGCGCAACTCCGATTTCTCGTATGATTTGCTTCTGAACATTATTCGGTAGTGCCCTGAATTGGACAGCTTGTCCAGTATGAAAGTAGATGGTGTCTACACGTGAACCGGCGAGTAGTCTTTCTAGAAAGCGCAGAAAAGGCGCAGCTTCCTGTTGGATTTCAGGATGCAAGGCGTCTGAAATGCTATAAAAGTATACAGCGCAGAATCCTAATGCGGGGCTACTGATATATTTGGGAATGTAATCCTGCAAGCGCATGTTGAAGTCTGGACTCTCATAAAATTCGGGCAGTGCCTCGACCGAGGGTAAAGGCCATTCAGCACTGATAGACTCACGCAGGCTGTCCTTCGGTCCCATGCAATGGAAAAATAACCGCCAGATAGAAAGCAGCTCGTGTAGTACCTCGGGCAATCCCCGTCGGCGGGTATCTGATGGCATGTTTACAGCCTGAATGACTTCATACGTTAGACGAGCCAGAGTTGGTCTGACCCAGTAGTCGGGGCGGCAAATGCCAAGCTGGTCATATTTGAAAAGCACTTCAGTCGGGGTAACTTGTACGCTCTTTCTACCCGCACAGAAAGCACTAGCGACGGAATTGAGAAGACGGCGGAAGATTAGTTCTTCGGTCGAGGATCCGTCGCCTCGAATGTTTGACTCGGTCAGGGCTTTGCAGTCCCTTGCCGTGTACGTCTTCTCGAACAAGTCCCATGCTTTCTGTATTTGTGTGCTACCAAGAGCTTCAGCAATTGGGTCGGCAAACGTCTGCTCTCCTGTCGATGCCTCCATTTGTTCTGGTTCTTCCCAATCGATCGAGTAGGTAGAAACTACATCGTCGCCAATAAGTCTGGAGTATCGACTAGGCCGTGTCTGACTGGGTTGTGTTTGCCTGCGTTGTATCTGACTGGACTCTGTTTGCCTGGGCTCTGTCCGGTTGGACCCTCGAGCTTCATATCTAGTAGTAGACCCATTGTTATTTGGTTCTCGTGCAGCGGGTCGCTTTTCCTTGACCGGAGTCTCTGCCTCGTCTGGTGGTGCATCGGCGTTGTGTCGCGGCTTCGTGCCTGTCAACGAAATAAACGTGGCTCGAGGTTGCCATTGGGGATTCCGAATAGGAGCAGTGCGTCGGGAAAGTCGTGTTCGACATTGTCGGCATACATATGCGCCTAGCATATCGTTCGAACAGAGCGCGAGAGGCGGGGACCGCGGATACTGGACTGGGAGTTAGCTACGAAGGCATTGTGATTTTTTGGGCACAAGTATTTCGCACCTACATCAGCGAAGCAGACTAGGCAATTGTATGCGCACGGAACCGATAGGATGGCCGAACAGGTCAATTCGTAGTAGCTCGACAATATGAATCCTCGAATATACGAAAACCGTCAAAGTTGCGCGCGACGCATCGCGAAGCCGGGCGGCATAAAGCCGGCCAATGAGCTGCGATGACGTCCGCACGCCTCACGTGACTAGCAGTAGCTCCCATCAGGAACACCTCTGGCATGAGTCAACCCGGGCGTTAATTCCGGAAGATCTCTCATAGAATCGAACCCTCTTTGCTTTTCTTCTCCCAGCTGGTTAATCGCAAGCGCTATGACTACCCTGATCCCACGCCAATCATACTCAAAGGAAGAGCTCGAGAAGCTGTATCCTAGAGAGCTGGAATTACAGCTCGTACAGATTGTGAGAAGAATTGGATGGATCCCATGAGTAGCTTTTCTAATTGGCATATAGCTGTTGCGACATGGTCGGCCTCCCCAGACATAACAGGTGTTCACTGCGCCAATGCTGACGTACGTATGCAGGCGAAAGAAGCCCTGTGTCACCTCGCTTCCAAAATGTACATGAACCTCTACTATTGGATACGATGAAATGAATGCTAACCGTGTATCTAGACTGGACTTCCGCCATGTAGGAGCAATCTTTCAAGTACTTTCGTCTCCCCACTGACGTCTTGCAGACTGGCCGTACTGCAATTCTGCCCGCCAACTGACCAGCGTTATTCTAAACACCAAGGACTTTTCGAAATGGGACCAGCTCAAATATCGCCGTCGACTGGAAACCTTTGGCGTGGACGACGGGCCTGGTACCACTCTCACACGCCGCCATCCTTCGACTACTAACAGTCACCAGTCATTGCATCAGGACCCAAGGGCGAATTCGATGCGATATGTCAACCCGGTGAACTTACAGACAAAGGTCGAGAAACGACCCTAGCCCTAGGAGAACGCCTTCGCCATCTCTACATCGACCAGCTCAACTTCATGCCCCAGCTCATCTCAGACAGCGACATGATCTACCTCCGCGCGACACCAATCCCACGAGCTTTGGAATCCGTCCAGCAAGCATTCTGGGGTTTCTACCCCCCATCAGCCAGAACCGCGGATTTCCCACCCCCGACAATCATCACCAGAACACCCGCAGACGAAACGCTATTCCCCAACGACGCAAGCTGCCGGCGTTTCGCCCAACTCAGCCGCGCCTTCGCCCAGCGCGCAGCCGAGCGCTGGAACGACACAGACGACATGCGGTACCTGACCAAAGTGCTTTCAAAATGGATGCCCGGCGAGCAAAAGGTAGCCGTAGACTCACACCCGCGCCTCTCTGGCATCATGGACACGCTAAACGCGACCGACGCCCACGGCCCCGAAACCAAGCTGCCACGGGAATTCTACGACGCAAAAGCGCGCTCCATCATAGACAAGATCGCCGTTGAGGAGTGGTTCAAAGGCTACACTGAATCCACCGAATACCGTATGCTCGGCATCGGCGGCCTGATGGGCGATATTACGTCGCGCATGGTCGGCAGCGTGGAGCGAAACGGAAACTCGGGTATCGTGGAAGTAGGAGGTGTAGATGGGAAGTTGGGGAAAGGCCGCGGCGGCGAAACCGACATCCGCTTCACCATGTCTGGATGCCACGATACGACGCTTGCCGGCATGCTGACCTCACTCGGCGCGTTTGAAGGCGAAAACTGGCCCCCCTTTAGCTCGCACGTTGCGGTTGAAATGTTCAGGAAAAGGGACACTGCCAGTATGCCCCCAGTTGTGGCCCCTGCCGAGCGCAACCCGCATTCCAGAAGCCAGAGCTGGTGGTCTTCTCTCTTCGGTAGTACCAAAACCACCTCGGACGCGGGTATCGTGCCTGAGGGCATAGCGCGCAAGCCGCTTACTGAGCTTACGCAGCCGCAGCGCGAGCAGTTGGGTGACTACTATGTGCGTCTGAGGTACAATGATAGGGTCATGCAGATCCCCGGGTGCAAACCGGCGGGCAAGCATCTCGAGGGCGATGCTAGCTTTTGCACGCTGGAAGCGTTCAAAGGGATAGTGGACCAGTTTACGCCCAGGAACTGGAAGACAGCTTGTGCGAGTCGTTTGGATCAGCCTGCGTTTCCTGAGAAGATGGAACCGGCTGGGTATGAATAAGTAGATTGTTGTGTTTGTTGTTGCATGTGGAAATATCATTGCGAGATTGCGTATCAAAGAGGGTAGAGTGTGTTTGATAGATCGTCATTCTAGATCTTTGATATATACGTTGGGTTTTCTCGTAGCCATATCATATCGTTGAGTGAACATCAACATCCACCCTACAAAACCTCCAAATCTTCATGACTAACAAACCACGTTCCATTACCCGTATCAAGCGTAACATTATTCTGCACCACCTTCCCGCCCTTCAAACTCCCACTCTCAACCACACCGCCCGCCACAGGCCTCTGCAGCCTATTCTCGCCACTCTTAACCGTGAAGTTCGCAATAGGAATCTCCCAGCCATTGCGCGAGACCACAGTCGGCAGACCAAAGTAGTTCGCCGTGAGTTCATCGTGAGAAAAGTGCAATTCGAAGTACCCCCGGTAGTACAGGTCTTGCCACTGGAGTTCCTGGTTCGCAGCCTCGATGATGGACGAGTAGTTGTTTGCGGTGGCGAGGGAGATGTTTGCGCCATAGGGGCACGGGGACGTTACAGCTGAGCCAGCGAATTCGACGCCGATGCTGCCGGCGCCGGTGGCTGAATCGTAGTCCTTCTCGCCGAGCCAGACGAGGTCGCTGACCCACGAGGCGTGGCTGTCGCCCGCGAGGAAAATGTTGTTGTTGATGTTGTTAGTGTAGAGGTGGTTTAGCGTGCGGTTCTTGTTCGACTGGTACCCGTCCCACGCGTCGTAGTTGAAGGGGTTTTCGGGGCCGTAGGCCGCGGATTGGTTAACGCGCGAGAAGACGATTTGAGAGCCGACGATGCGCCATGTTGCGCCGCGTGAGGCCGACTCGGATAGGCTGCGGTAGAACCAGTTTTCTTGGTTGGAGCCCATGAGGGAGCGCCCGGCGTCGTTGGAGATATCATGCACGTAGTCGGTGTTCCAGTACAGATCGGTAATGGAGCGGTCGTAGTTGCGCGTGTCGAGCATCATTAGGTCAACGAGCTTGCCGATGGAGAAGGAGCGCCAGATGCGGAGGTTGTCGTCCATGTCGACTTGTCGGATGGGCATCCATTCGAAATAGGCTCGGACGGCGTTCATTTTACGCTGGTCGACTGAGACGCCACCGTCGCGGAGGAAGGAGTCTTCGGTGTTGTTCAGCTCGGACATGCCGTCGCGGTACTAGTATTCATTAGTAAATCTCTTGCTTTGGGAAGATTGAAACATACGGTGTTGTCGGCGACCTCGTGGTCGTCCCAAACGGGGATCCAGGGGAATTGCTGATGGCTGGCGACGAGATCCAAGTCGGTACGGTAGGTTGCAAGTCTCCGTCGGTAGTCGTAAAGAGTGAAGATCTCGCGATCTGGCTGAGGAATGCGACCAAGGCTATTACCCCAGCCATAGTCGCCGTTCTTGTATTCGTAGATGTAGTCTCCAAGATGAACTACATAGTCTACAGAGTCCTAGATCACTGTCAGTATGATGCCAACGCTACTTCATGAGATCAAGCACACCTTTCGCGCGGTGTTACCGTAGGCGTTGAAGAATCCAAACGGATAGTTTGCACAGCTGTACACCGCAATACTGACATCCGTGATATCGTCGTCGGCATTTGGCGTTGTCTTTGTGCGACCAAGAGGACTCTTGTTCTCCGACCCACATACGTTGAACTGGTAGTAGTACGTGCTGTACGCCTTCAAGTTCTTGGCTTCAACCTTGACCGTAAAGTCCACATCGGAGCTGGTGTACACCTTGCCAGAGTCCACCGTTGACGAGCTGTTCTTATCCTCGTACACCTTGTATTCGACGCAAATCGGCGACTTGGACACCTTTACATATTTTTCGTTGTCGTGGTCGAAAAGAGGCGCGTAACCAGTAACCGTCAGGTTCGACTGCGAGTTGTCGCTCTGGGGCGCAATGCGTGTCCAGAGAATGACGCTGTTTGGGTATGGGTCGCCCGATGCGACACCATGAGTGAAGTTCAAGCTCGAAGCTTCATATACACTTGCTGGGTCGTTTCGCTTGACAACCTTGTGAATTGAGATTCCAAGAGCGGGATGGTGTTCGGAAGGCGAACGGTAGTTGAGGTTCTTTGACCAGCTTGCGCTAGCAATGGACGCCAGCGGCAGCAGCGAAAGGAATTGAAGCTTCATATTGACAAACGGCTCCTGAACAATGAAGTGCCGATCAAACTTGCAAGATCAAACCTTCCGGCACACCAGGCCTTTTTGTAGCTTCCAAGTCCTCGAGCTACCTCCAAGGACCCCGGTTGCTGGGAAGCTTAGAGTATTCATTTTACCCATGTCTCATGCGTCATGCCTGCAGGAACAAGCGTTCATGAAAGCCGTTTTCCCAATCACAACCCGTGGACCGGCCATGCTGCGGCATTTGGGGCGTTGACGCGGGATACTCGGAGCCGCGGTAGCGCGGCGAACATGGCCTTGTAGGAAAGGCGAGAACGGAAGCTAAGCATAGCTCGTCATCAGCAGAATTATCGCGACGCTCATTCGAGGATGCGCCCGGGCTATAGCACGACTGAAGAACGGCGGTGCGCGGGCAAAAAGACATGTGCGTGGGTGGCCCGCCGCCATTGGTTTAGAAGAAGCGAAGCGGGCGGGCTTGCTTTGCAGCGGAAGCTTTCTAATGCTTCGTGCACTGACTTGTATCGATTGAGAAGGTGCAATCGTAGCTTAAAGCCGATTGAGGAATTATGGGTACCGAGGTACTCAAGCGTGGGAAAGCTGTATGCGTTATGATGACAAGGGAAGATGCTGTTTTTCCCGGTGCCAACGGCTTTGACTGTTTAGAGCAGGCAGACGCTAGCCTAAAATGTCCGCATTGCTCGACTCTGCAGATCGTCAAAGCTACAGAGTTAGCATGCAGTCTACCGTTCTGTTGTTAATAGTTGCTTGAGAAATAAGGAAATCGATAAGCAGAAGGGATGGATGTAAAAGGATGGAAATCCGCCCTCGAACTGGTGAGAAATTCCCCTGGGGCCAGTCGAGTGACGCGCCATTCTGACTGCCTAGATATATACACCCACCAAAATCTAATTCTTCAGTGCCGTCAAAGATATTTACAAGAAGTTCTGCATACTCGAGGCGCAATATGACTAACGCTGAAATCTATAAGAAGATCTAGTTCTCGGCCAAGCTGTACTCGCTGACAGAGAGCTTGGCGTTGCTGCCAGAGAAAGGCTCAGTACCGGCACCCGCGCTGATCAAGATCTGGCTGCTGGGGAGGCTCTGCTCGGAAGTAAGGTAGTTGACAAAGTCCATGAGGTCTCCATCGAAGTTCTGGACCTGGTTCTCGGCGACGAAGCTGAAGACGTTCATCTGGCCGTTCTGGCCGTTGTACAGCTTCCAGCTGGAGCCAGCCAGGTTGACAGTGGCAATGGGGCTGCCAGTGGCGGAGATGGGGCCAGCGCCACCAAGACCAGCGAGCCAGATCATGATTTCGTACTCCTCATCACCGTCGGCGGTGGTGGAGGTGAAGAGGTCATAGGAGACGTTGGCAACGAGGTCGTCACCGGTGTAGGTCCACTTCCAGACTGAGGGGAGGGACTTGATAGATGAGAGGGCCTTCTTGCCAATGTCGGTGACAACGTTGGCGTAGGACTTGACGTGTCCAGCACTGTCCAAGCAATTAGTAAACGGCGTTGGAGAGGGATATGTAAGGCATGACGAACCCGCCGGACCAGGACCATGAAGTGTGCCACTTGAGCGAGCTACCGCTGAGGCCGTCAACGCCGGTGCATTGAGAGCCGGAAGTGGCATCGGCGCGGCCCCAGAGATTGTTGTAGATGGTGTAGTCTCCAGTGACCTGCGAATCCCACTGACCGCAGAAGTCGGCACGCTTCTGGATAGTGGCGGTGGGTATCGCAAGGGCGAGAGATGCCGAGCTGGCAGCAATGAACGTAGAGAGCTTCATGGTAAAAAGAGAGGGAATGTGTGTAGTAAAGGGAAGGTAGTGATAGTAGAAGAGAAGTGCAGGTTTGAATCTACCAGTTTGCGCCGACTTCTCGAACCTTTAAGTAGAACGTCGTACAAACATGCGCGTGCCAAGGAGATGAAAGGAGAAGAAGCATACACACCCGGAGCACCCGTCATGGTAGTCCACCACGGATGTTTCGAACAAATGTACGTGTCAAGGGAGCTATTCCAAGATGGGTAGTTTCTCCTCTTCAGGGTGTCCCATGGTCTGTCTATGAACATGTCGATCCCCCGGAGAAGGCGGAGTGCTTAAAGTACACATTGGTGGATTTAGCCAATGCTCTAGCGCTAGAACAACCGACGGAAGAACATGAACAAGAGATCGTCTTGTCATTTTCTCTGCACATACAGCGTTCTCTGCTTGGCCTGGAGAGACTGCGATGCTATGTCCACCGTCCGGAGCATGGTATCCCTGCTCGTTGGTCAGGGTGATCCACTAGTGCGTCCCCACATGTGAAACAATTCGCCGATGGCTTATTTAATGCTAATATAACAACACCGGCACTAAGAAAGTTCGAACATAATTCTCCGGAACTCATGCGGTACTTTTTAGTGACGTCGACCTGGTGTTTTCTAGTCTGTGCGGACGAAGGATTCCTCGACGTACAGCGAGTTCAGAAACGCCATGTCTTCCGCGCTGCCGGTATCGCAAAACGATCTCATCGTGGGCTTGAGTCATCATTAGTTGTCGCGTACCATTTAGATGGGAAGCTTCAAAGAACTTACTGTACCCATGTCGCCCTTTCTGTCCACCTTCCAGTCCGCTTCCGATTGCCGAACCTCGTGCTGGACATAAAATGGCTCCGGACTTGAGACATCCCAAAAACCGATGAGCTTACGAGTGATGGTTCTCAAACTCGATCGCACGTTGGGCGTAATTGGCGCATCCAGCCATGGTTGAAGGTTCTCCCATTTCCGATCCGGCAAATCCCATCCCGCTCCCACTGATGCTTGCATGAGCACATCTACAATGAGATCTTCAAGGTGAGGAAAGTGCTGTAGTATCATGTCGATGGCGACTGAGGCAGCATTCGGTTTCGCCGCTTCACCTGGATTGATGCGAACGTTTCCACGCTTGTCGAAAAAGTCTTGCGGACCGCCGTTCCACCAGTCATATCCAGGCCAAATAGTGAGCCTAAGCTTCTTCGCCGTTTCCATGAGTGGCAGCAATGCAAGGAAACGAGGCGATAATTCATCGCGTACCGGATAGTAGTAGCCATGCGCGCCGCGCAGTTGCCTTCGGATCTCCAGCGTAATTCGCAGCGTACCGTCGTCGCAAGCCCGTTCTGCCTCTTCAGCAAACTCGGTGCCCAGCCTCTCGGCCAAGATGCTGCTCAGAGGATGGTCGGTTGGATTCGTCGGCTTTACCATGGGTGCGGTGTGAAGAAGGCGGGCATGCTGCTCAAGACACTCGTCTCGCAACTGGCGACAGGTGGTTAAGACGTTTGCAGGCGGGCATGTCGGCAGGCTGATGCGTGTATCGACGTAGGTATCTCCATGGTCTTTGCGTGACTGGTACAGATGTCGGGTATCCGGTGTTTTGCTTGACGTGTACACGTACTGTGGTAGAACAAGATGACCCAGTATTTCATCCCGCAGTTCGCGGGGGAGAGATAAGAGAGGCGTTGATGCATTTGGAGACGCCATGGTTTGACAGAGTGTAGACTGATCGTGATGGATGTTCTCTGTGCCAATTCGAATATTTGGGGTGCTTGTCGATTCTCAAGTTGCAGACTCTTTTGCATTGCTGCCTGGTGGAGGATCAGCGGAATTCCGCGCTCCGCAGGTGGGTCTGCCATGCAGCGGAATAGAGCCACATGCGCCGCGATGGCATCTCGAGCCAATGTCTTTGTACTATATTGGATCAGAATGCTTAAATGACTGTCCACAAGAAAACAGATTGATGAGAAGCACTGACGAGGCCCGGCTAGTACTTGTGCATTCTCCCGTAGGCAATGCGTTGTACACGTGAAACTGCTAGAATCTCGACTTTGCCAGCACCTGTAAGATGGCGTGAAGAGAAGACAGTTGACATGGATCAGGTTCAACCAGTGAATATGCGCCAACGGGTCCCCGACAGCGGTGTGGCGCAGATGGGCGGAAATCTGGGGAACATGGTTCGCAGCGGGGGGTGCATCACGCGTAGGCCAGGCGGGGCGCGCTTGCGGCTCCAGCTCAGACAACTTCTTCGGCTCCTGAAGGCATTCAGCGACACATGCCCCAGATAAGCCCTCTTCACGACGCGATATTGAGGCGCTAGTAGTTCACATAACCTGAAGGACGTTCCTGTTATCGCCAAAACCCGTCACCGCCTAATGGGCACTACGTTGTGTCGCAGCCGTTCAACTGTACCTTCCGCAACCACGTCGACTACCAAGACATCGCCCAACCACGTAGAAGCGACGTAAACCGTGGAAACCCGCGCCGCATCATGGCACGCAAGAACCGACGATCCACAATTGAAATGCGCCAGCGCAGATTGCGCTCCTCCCAAGACGATACAAGCACGGGGGCCACGGCAAGCACATCTGCCCAGGTACGTCCAAGTGACACATGCGAAGTTCTCTTTTAGCCACATAGGCTTACTCAAGCAGCCTACATCACTGTTCACTAGCTCGTCCAGCTCTTCACGTATAAACACCGGGGCTGCGGCTTCGTACGCGAACCCGACTTTCCACCCATATCCCGCATTATCAAGGGCCGGCCGAGAGGCCATCGCAGCGCAAGAATTCCTTACAAGACGAGCTTCATACTCAAGGGACCCCCATAGCCGTGACACGGGACATGGACATGTAGACTTTCTTTTACCACGGCACGGCAACATTCCGATACCGAGTGAAGAGGACCCGGACCCCATCTTTGCAGACGCATATGAGCACGACCTCGCTCTCGCTTTGCAATACGATTGGCCTGCTGAAGACGCTCTTGAGGCAGAAACTGAAGTCGAAGACGACTACGAGGACGCCTTAGACTTTCACTTTTCGTTCGAGAATAGACCAGAGGCATTAGAACGACGTCCACAACATTCATCCTTTGGCGCCTACCACGCACATCACGCCGCCGACCAACGTTCAGATCCCCCGCAATACCCACGTACCAACAGGTACTACCTCGGTCAAGCGCAGTCGGTAGATGACATGGCACTTCGGCCTACGGGTGATCCCTACCACCACATCGTCGCCGGCGCTTCCAAGCGTTCGCGCGAAAGGTTCGAGAAAGCTGACGACAGGGACATGATTCGTACTTTACAGGACAATGGTGCTGTCGCTGTCATGGTATACAACAACGAAAGCCCAAACACAAAAGCAAATGATGTTTGGCCTGAATGCCGCAGCTCAGCAAAACTGCCCGCTAGGTATCAATTCTTGGACCCAAATAAGAAAGATATCCATATTTCCAACTCCAAGCAGCGGGACGTCAGAAAGGATGGAAAGGAAGCATCCACCCCCAAACAAAAGGGAGCACAAATTGCTCGGACTGAGTGGAAGTTGCCCGTGGAGCTGGTCGAGCTGATCGCAGAACACCTCAATCGCGATGACATCAAGTCATTACGCCTTGTCAGTCGCGAACTAAATCGCAACGTCTCCCAAGTCATTTTTCAGACAGTCGTTGTTCCGTTCAATACCGAGATCTACGGAATGCTGGGGCAAGAACCAAAGCCTGATTTCAAAGGCAAGAAACGCGCGAGAATCGAACAACCCAGCTATTCCTGGAAAAACGCAAATGGCGACGAGGTGTACAACGGGCATGGCCTTGACGTGTTCCGCGGCTTTGGTAGGCACATTCGTAAATACGGCATGAGTTTTGAAGTCACCGAAGAGTCTCTTTCGATGCCACCCACCAAGTCTCTGACAGAGAACAAAACAAGCTTCTGGGGCAAATACGACTGGCCTTTTGAGGAGTATCGCCGATTTGACGCTGTTGCTGGACTTGAGACTGCCGCCGATGAAACGCCACGGATGAAGACCGCCTTCTCCGAGCTCACCAAAGTTAAGGAGCTTGCTCTCTCCATCAATAGCGGATTAGGGTGGCTGAACGGTCCCGACAAATCTATAAGGGCACGCGTCTTACAAAGGCCTTCCAAGGTTTTTGGTACGGCAAAAGCGGTCCCGGATCGCAAAGCGCAAGCTCAACAAGAGCTCTGGAGGCACATTGAGGCATGCCACTACGCTGCTGGCAAGGAGATCAAACACGCAACGCTATACAAACAGGACGGACAGCTCCCCCTAACCGAACAAAACAAGACCAAGATGCTGGCCGGCGTACAGCCCGAAATGCCCTACTTGGATCCTCAGCTGATTCATGAAGCCACTCCTCACGATATCCTTGACATTCCCGTGCCCAATTCCTTTGATGACCCATATGTTCTGGATCGTTTCATATCGGCGCCATCTTCACTAGGTACTGGCGTCTTGTTCTCATCGACCATTACCCCACCTGATGCTGGACAGCTCGTGAACCCCATCATACCTGTCAAGCTTACTAAAGCTCAACAGGAGTGGTTGTTAGAGACGGAATGGGCCCAACGAGCGTTCATGTCGTCGTACATGCTCTCCATCATTGATAACCCTATCACATTCCAACCGGTACATAGCTTGAATATCTCGGGGCTTTCTGATCGATATCTGCCCATACTAAATCGTTCGGACTTTTGGGATGCACTACCCAACCTTCACCAAGTCACTATCATGGTCATACCGGGATGGCGAACGGTCCAGAAAGACGAGGCTGGCTTCGTTCACACTCCAACAGTCAACCCTACTCTGGGGTCCAATATGTTCTTTGACTTGATCCGTGACCACATCGCTTCGCGCTCCAATATTCGAGATCTGACCATCGGTTGGACCGCTGGCGGTGAACATGCCGTGGGACTTTATGCAAGGAACAAGCTTATATGTCCGGCCCCTGTCATGGATCTGCGGCCTCTTACGACGCATCCCGCATCTTACGCTCCTGCAGCGCTCCTTGAAACCAATGCAGAACGTTTGCAGGAATTACTGCTTCGACTACCCCATGTCGAACGACTGAAGTTAGAAAACTGCTGGATCACTCCTCCAGCTTTGCTACAGCTTGTCAAACTTCATGATTCGCTGTATCTGAAAGAATTGGTGCTCGATTCTGTATCTCTTACGGCCATGCTTCGTGTCAACGCTCCCAACCACAATGCAAACCTCCCAGGATTCGCATTTCATGCCGTTGCGCAACTTGGAATGGCCGCACAAGGAGGAGCTGTGGGTGCTCAGGCTGGTCAATTCATGCCACACCAGCAACAAATTCTCCAGGTCTACATCCACACCCTCCAATTGCAACTTCAGCAGCTCCAAGCAAATGCTGGGGGCTTCCAGCAAAATCATATTACCGCCTTGCAAAATCAATTGCAACATATCCAGAACGCGAACGGGCAACAACCTCCTGCGCAGGGTCAAGGTCAAAATCAGGCGCCAGCTCCATTACATGTGCCTGGACATGCCCAACAGCAGCAGCCGGCGAATGCTCATGCAAATTTTGCAAATGTTACCCAGATTGCTGCCCACGTCAATCATTTACAAAATCAAGTTGCAGCAGGTCAGCATAATGCAGTAGGCAATCAGAATGCCGCAGGACAACAGCCTGTACCGCTACCTCTTCCGGTGCCAGCGACCAACCCAGCCATTCCGCATGTTCAGTCTGTACTCAAGGCGAAACCTCGCCAAGGATCTTGGATGGACATTATCGATCAGATCTCACCTGGACTCAATCTCTCTGACTTCGAGTCCGACCATTCCAAGGCCGACAGCGAACGCATAACCTCTCTTCAAAAAGTTGAATTCGTTTCTTGTGGTTATGCAAAGCTCGCGCATGCAGCATTTGATCAGACGGCGGTTGAGTTCGGTCACGGTGTCGCTGCCGCCTTGCGCCACCCTTGGTTCACCCGGCGCGCGGTCGCTCTTTCTCCTGCGATGATGAGTGCTAAGTGGACCTATCTGGCCGATATAGTACAAGAAGTCGACCCCTCGGAGCTAGGTGCGCTCGATGCTGGCTGGAACTTGCGAACCGGTTGGGAAGACAGGGACGAAGCGCGTGCTGTGGAGTTCGACGGTCTGCTTCCTGGTGGCACAGGGCGCTTCACAGGCACCATACGGCATTCAGATAGAGTGACTGAAGAGGCCTATACAAGTTAGTGGATTGCCTCTGGGTTCATGGCGCTCTTCGCCTATACACTGATCTGGCTCCCAGACCTTCGCGAACTATCCTCGCAATTTGGACAAATGGGCCTGCGGTAACAAATTGCGCTGAGGGCCCAATTTCCTTTGATCATGGCGTTCAGGCGGGTCAACAACAAAAAAAGCAAGTGGTGTACGGCCATCGTAGAGGTTCTCTATGATTTCCAGCCGATACCTAGGATTAGTGGTTAAATTACAGAGCTTTACCGTTTAGTCACTGTATCGCCTATGCATCTCTGACGCGCGGCAAAACTCCAGCGTTTCTTCGGCGACTCAACGTGCCAAGTGCACCGGGGCCTGGTCGTGACCTAGCCATGCCTGGAACATATCGCCACGTCGGACATATCACTCCAAGGCTACAGCCCTGCGATATGGTGTAGCTTTGGAGGTAAGTTTGTCTGCGCATCGTCGGTACGGGGATCCGAGTTCCAGCTTGTCAGTGTACTAGCGTGTAGGGAAGATGAGGGGAAGAGCGGAGAAGAGCCCGCTACTGTGGGATCTTGGCGTCCCTCACAGGTGATGTCATCTCTTTTTTTTCCTACAACGCGCGATCCTTCTCACATTCGTGCTTCGACCATTCTGATATGCTGGTCGCTCGCAGAGCATTGCGTTGTTGCTGAAAGAACTTTTTATTTTCTCATGCAGGCCCGGAGTAGCGCGGACCCCAGCCCGTCTCATCATCTGCTCCCTGCAGCCAAGTAATCCGCCTGGGGATATGCCAGATTTCTCCGCTGCATGCACTCCTTTCCACTACTATCAAAGCCTAGAATCCATTCCGGACTGCAAAAGTAGTGATAGCGCCTTAGGCTCATCGTCTCTTTTTTCAAGCACAGCCACGCGGGTATGTGCATCACCACTAGAAGAGGAAGTCTTGGTGAACGCTAGGCCTATTGAGGAGCTGGGGTAAGGCTACGGATCTTGATCTACCCGAGCTAAGATGGCTAGGCGATATCTTGGGAGCGATCGTGCTACCAAAAGATACAAGCTCGTCTTACAATGCATGGAAGGTTCCGACACCAAGACGTTGAACGGCGTCTTCGCGGTATCACGGTATCACGGCGCATGTTGTCCATTGGTCACGCATACTAGGTTCAGTGGAGATTGTTTTTTTTTCATGGCCAGATTCATACAACCGGTAGCTTTTTATCGGGCCGTGCTAATCATGCCTGTCAGTCAGAATGCAGTTCCAAGACCACTACCCAGGATGTCGGTCACGCCTCTCACATCATCCCCGTTGCTCCCGTGGGTGAGGACCGCCTCAAGCCCATGTTGCGGACTTGGCTTCTTGAGCCCAGAAAGCCTCACCAAGACACCAGCATGCATACCCAAGAGTTAATCACTGATCAATAGTCTCTTTTGTCTCTTCAACCTATGTCATCGGGCTCTGGCGGGAAGGGCTTGAGGCAACGTCTAGTAAGAGGGGGAGAGCCGCAATCGTATAAAGCATCGTTCAAGAAGGCGTTTACAAGAGCATCATCCATCAGACAACACACCCCTCACACTTCATCCACAATCTACAGACAGTCGTTATCTTAGATATCCAACCAATTCTCAAGATGCTTTTCACCACCCCCGCCATCCTTGCTCTCATCTCTGCTCCTCTGGCCTTCGCTGCTCCGTCTCCGAAGCCTAGTTATAAGTCAGACTGCAAGAAAGACTTCAACAAGAAGTGGAACTCACATGACAACAGCTGGATGCCGAACGAGAAATTGTTCTATTTCGATGCCGAATACGTCGTCAAGGCCACTCCAGACCAGGTCATCGCTACCACTGGTCTGCCCGCTCCCGGCCAGCCCGGTGCTCGCGGCATTTTTAAATACGGCATCAACGTAGCTGAAAACACCATCTGCTACAACATTACTCTCAGCGGAGTGACTGGCGAATACCAGAGCGCTGCGATTACCGCCACGCACATTCACGAGGCTGTCGAGGGCATGGCCGGCCCACCCCGTCTCGTAAGCACTACCCCTGATTCTGTCTTGATGACCCAACTCCACTCCGTAGACCATCGCTGACAAAGTGCTTCAGGCCTTCCCCAACCCAACCGGTCCCGATGAGCGCCGCACCTCTTACGGTTGCTTGAAGGGCCCCTTCTTTGTCAACGTCACCAACATGGCCACTGGCAAGGACCAAGCCGACGGCTTCCATGTCAGCCAGATTGTCGCCAACCCCAAGGGTTTCTTCACCGACTCGCACACTGCTGATTTCTCTTCTGGTGCCGTTCGTGGACAGCTCCCCGGCTACTAAGTGGGAGGCTTAGGGCCTAATTTCGCAGGGATTTGTCGCTGAAAAGTGGGTGTAATGGGCGATTGATCAAATCCGCCGAACCTATTGCTCATCGTAATGGTGTATAGTACTGTACATAATGTCTAAGGAATCAATGTCTATTAAGTATTGTTGTTATGAGAACACGCATCGTCAACCATCTTCGGGCTCCACACTGGACTTTGCCTTTGCGAGTAAAACCAGCAGAACAATAAAAACGTCAGAATCCAAACTCTACTTAGGTATATACCTAGGAAGGGGTCCTTACTTCCGGACAGGAAGCCGAGGAATCGGTCATCCGCTCGTAGCACTGTCAGTAGAAACGGTCATTCGTCGGGCATTGCATTTTCGATCCAACCAGGAAACGATTTCCGGCTTTTCACAACGGGAGTGCATACAGTTCAGGTTAGTGAATTGCAAGACAATGGTGTGAGGGTCGGAATCCATCGGAACTGGGTTCCGAATGTCCTCACATCACTCCACCCCCTCCCCCCCCACCCCGTCGCCACCTCCCTCCCTTCCCCCCC
>QXCR01000241.1:0-31440 GCA_004380135.1 Stemphylium vesicarium
CTCTCAGCCTGCAGCAACATCTACACAGCTGTCAGTGTTTGCTACCAATCAGCGCAGGCCTCAGTACTCAGCTCAACCACTCAAGCCGCGACTGCTCACAAAGTCGCAGCTTCATGTCTTACTAGGACACGCAGGCAGTGATGCTATCGACCAGCTATCAAGTCACGTCAGAGGAATACTGCCACCAACTGGCTCTGCTCCAGCCACTATCAACTGCGAAGAATGCCTGCAGAACAAGGCACATCAAATCATCTCACGGCGCATTGGACATGAGCTTGGCGCGTCTCGGCCTTTTGAATTAGTAGCTATTAATCTTATATAGCTTGACGTCACTAGCTATAATAGACATTAATACGTCTTCTATAGATTTAATCTATATACAAAGCTTGATTTCGTGTATATAATTGTAAAACGCGATAAGATAACGCTACTTAACGTCCTTACCCGCCTTAATTAATTAATTAAGCGTAAATTTAATGCTACTATTATATTCCTAATTACTAATAATAAAAAAGGCTACGGCCTTACTAACGACTTAGCGCGAGCGTACTATTATAGAGAAGGTATTTAACTCTAGATTAGAGCTTTACACACTAAGGAATAGAATAGATCCGCTAAACGCTTAGGTAAGAACTTAATCGTCTAAAGGTAATTAATAAGTATTACCTTGAACCTACCTCTACCGCTCGCTCCTAAGATATACGTCGCTATAGCCTATCTATTTAATTACATACCTACACGAATAATTAACTAGAAGACTCTATTTAAAATAGCTTACTTAAAGCAGCCTTTAATTACTTACCTACGGGTATATAGCTGCCACGCATACGCACTCCATCTACAGATACTATAAGGCGACAAGCTATCACTATGAGCACTTATTAGATATCTTATTAGCTACGACTCCTCGAATATCTATAGAGTCTAGCTACTAAATATAATAAGTAGAGTATATTAAGGTAAGGTAATTTAGATATAAGATATTATATTTAAGGAGGATCTTTTCTACTAGTATAGAGACGAATCTAATCCACTTCTATAAGGCAAAGAGCTTAAGGTAATTACGTATACACTTTATATGCTAGCCTTATAGGATCCTAAGGACTCTTTAGAAGACGAGTATAGCTTTATACTAGAACTTAATTAGGTAGAATCTAGCTCGCCTTTAGACGATCACTTAAAGCCTTATAATTAGTTTAATAGTAATTCTCTCTTACTAATACTAGCTGCGATAATCTCTCCTAATCTAGATCGTTAATTACCTACTTAAGCCTCATCAGCTACTCTTAGACGCAGCCCTACACCAGAATTCTAGCCCTCTGCTTAAACGTCAAGAAAGAAGCGGAAGCGATGCAGCTCACATGACTTAAACGCTGCACAAAACCGCGAGCTTATTAACGGCAACTTACGCGACACGCATATCCTTCCTGAAGGATCAACACGAAGCTAAAAGCCCTCTCGCAAAAGTAGTAGCTTCTTTATTAATAAATACTAGTTAATATTTATAGCTGCATCTACCACAGCTCTAAAGACACAATTCCACTACTTAGATCTACCGCCTAAACCTCGATTCTACTAGGATGTAATAAAGCTACTAGCTCTACATAGATAAGGCTTTATAGCAGCTATATAGTGCGAGATAATAGATATTAAGCGCAAAGGCACGTACAAGACTATTAAATGGAAGGACTTTAACGCTTAAGACTACGAGGTCCTGCCACTGCTCTAGGTGTTCAAATACAAGCTCGACACCGAAGGCTTTCTCACCAAATACAAGGCTAGAATTTGCGTACGAGGCGATCTTCAAACGACAGCTGAAGATACCTACGCTGCCACACTGGCTACACGGATATTTCGAGCACTTATGGCTATCGCTGCCTACTTCAACATGGAGGTTCGACAATACGATGCTGTCAACGCATTCACAAACGCTCAACTTGCTACACCAGTATACTACCATCTACCAGAAGGCTTCTCTAATTTAGATTATCTATAGGAGCTATGCCGCGCACTATATAGCTTAAAAACCTCGCCACTTCTATAGTATAAAGAATTTATAAAGACTCTTATAGAGCTTAGACTTAAACTAGTTAAAGACGCTCTATGCCTATGGAAAAATGATAAGCTACTAGTATTCTTCTACGTTGACGACATTATTGTCCTCGCTAAGCTAGCACACATAGCTGCTCTTGATGACTTCGAACGCAAGCTGCTACGCAAATACGAGATTCGATCGTTAGGAGAGCTATCCACCTTCTGCGGCATATAGACACACCGCGATAGGTTAGTTAGATTAATCTTGCTATTATAGCTAGTATATATCGACAAGCTCTATATAAAATATCCGTTGCTAAAGTAGTTTACTTGACCTCTAGCGACTCCGCTTCCCCTTAAAGAACTACTACCCTTAGACGAGCTAAAGAACGAAGCTAATCTAAGCAGGTATGCGCAACTAGTTAGATCTATTAGCTATATTACTACCGCTACGCGACCTAATGTTTCTAAAGCTCACTTAAAACTAGCTAAATTCCTTTTTAGCCTAACCTAACGTTATATAGACGCTGCCTATTAGACGATAGCATATCTACACCACACCAAAGATTAAGCACTCTACTACGACGCTTCTATATCCACCAACATCGCTCACATCGTTGATCACGAAGAGCCAGACTTCTTTGGTGCTACTGATGCTTCATACGCTGATCACAAGGCTACACGAAAAAGCTCACAAGGCTACACGAAAAAGCTCACAAGGCTACACGAAAAAGCTCACAAGGCTACATCTTCTTCCTGTTTGGTGGTCCTATTGACTGGAAAGCAACACTTCAACGATGCGTCACCAAATCTACTACTAAAGCTGAGCTCATCGCTGCTTCCTTAGCAGGCACTAAGCTACTCTGGTGGTAGAGACTCTTCAAAGACATCGAATTTGATCTAGGCAATAAGCAAATACTATTCTGCGACAACCAGCAAACAATTCGACTAGTCACTACGGCTACGCCTCGCCTCAAAACCTCACTGCGACACGTCGATATACATCATCACTGGCTGCGCCAGGAATCTTAAGAGCAGAACATCAACCTCTCATACATATAGACTAAAAGCTAGCTAGCTAACGGTCTTACAAAACTGCTGCCTTGTCAGAGACACGAAAATTGGGTATCACTTTTACATTTTAGTACTTTTCCTACTGCACAATAAGGTCTCACAGTATGGTACTCTTCCTAGTTTCTCCTACATAGTTTTTATAGGTTTAATAAGGCTGTATACTCTATAATACTTTATAATTTCTTATTAGGGACACTACTAATCTCTATATAAAATAAGAAGTAATTAGATCTTATATACTTTTAAGGACGCTTATTAGCGAGATTAACTAATACCGCGATAGTAGACGATCCCCACCTAGCACTACTCTAATTAAGCGGCTACCTACCGCACTAAAATAAGTAGCTCTACCTGCATAGGGTAGGGGGTGGCCTATAATTATATTAGCTTCTATATACGTTCGAATCTAAGAGAGGTGTATAAGCCTAGGGCACCTTATATAGTCACGTAGATTATTTACTAGCTAATTAGCCTACTAGTTTATGTATATAAACCTACGTTATAGACCTCTTAGTTATTAGAATATAGAACACTACACTTTACAATACACCTTACATCACACTTTGTCTCCTGCTCCTAACTGCTTACACCGACCCTGTGACATTACGTAGCTCCTCCTATAGGCGCCGTGATTGCGACCCGCCATGGACCGTCCCGAACCACCAGCAGCTCCAGACTCGGCCGAAGCCCTTTTAGCTGAGGTGCGCAACAGTCCTGATGCTTGGCTGCTATACCTGCGCAATAACCATCAGTATATACAAGATTTAGAGAGCTCCCTCCGCGCAGCTCGTGCTATAGAACAAGAGCACCAAACCTCTATTGCTGAACGCGATGGAATCATCCGCTACTAGAAGGAGCAACTGGCCGCCGACCAGAAACAGATTACAGAGCTTGAAATCGAGAAGCGCCACTTAGTTGCTGCCGCTAGCCCTGCTGTACAGACCCCCTGCGGAGCTATTGCCTTGCCCCCCCGAGCTACAGCTGAAGCTCGCGCAGATAACCTAACGAGACCGCCTACGCCTATTACTCCCCCACGTTCTAGAACCGCTAGCCTTAGCGAGAAAATACCTAACCTAAAGGAGTTTAATAGAACTCGTAGTAACCTTTAGTAGTTCGTCTAATAGATATATAGTAAAATAAATATAAATACTAACTATTTCTTATTAGCTACTAACTAAATAACCTATGTCGTAGGCCGCCTTATAGGCAGCGCGTACGCACTAATACTATCTAAGATCTAATATAGTATCTCTTAGTTTATTAACTACCTATAAATACTAGAATACTTAGAGTAAGCGTTTAAAGACCTAGATTGCGCCTAAAATATCTAGAATAAGCTCTTCTAACTATAATAAAAAAACCTTAACTTTAGCGCCTACTTCTTTAAATTCTAATAACTAGCTTTAGAGAGAGATATACTAGAGAGTATACTTATACTTCTACTATTCTAAGAGATATCCTATAAGTTATAGAATATACTATTTTATAACCTACCTCTATCCTAAGAGTTCTCTACTTACGCTAGCTACTTATAGAAGCTTAATAACTATTACTAATAGTACTAGTAGTAGGTTGCCTATAACCGCTAGGCCTTGCCTACTAGAACCCCCCTAGTAAGCTACGCCTCCGCCGTTAAGCCAACTTCTAGCCTAGACACGCGGGATAGATAAGCGAACTCTCCCCGCCTAGTAGCGCTAAATACTATACCTACGTACGAACCTATGGACCTTAGCTCACAAAGGACCCCTATACCGAACGGCCGTAGAGAGAGAGGCGAGTGTTTTCGCTGTGGCTCGAAGAGCTACTGGGTAGCCTACTACCTAGAACCCGACACTCGCCCCTTCGCACCCCGCTAATCCTCTAGTCCCCCCGCTACTTACTAGTCCCTCTATATATCCTCGCCCTAGATCCCCCGTCCTATTAGCCCCCCGCGTTCTTCTCTTATCTATTTAATAACTAGCCTACTATTTAGCCTAAACTACCTATTAAATAGAATAAATCTAAATTAAGTTATATTTAGGCTCTAAAGTTATATAACTAGAGTTAGTAGTTCTTAGTTTACCTCTCTAAGGCGTCTATTAAAGGACTCTTAATATATAAGAAAAGTAATTAGAAGTCTAATATAATAATTCTACTAATCTCGCTAGAGATAGGAGAGAAGATAATACTAACGTATATAATAACTAACTTTAGCGTAAAGAGTAAAGAGTTTATAAACTAAAGCTAGGCTAAAAGTTATAAGCTACCTCTATAGAAACTAAAGAACCCCTTTAGTATTATAATATTTAATAGTAACCTATCTAAGTAAGGTACTATTACGCACTACGTTAAGGCTACTATAAGAGTAGAAGACTATACTAAAACTATCTATCTAAATATAACGTAGCTAGCGTATTATTCTATAATTTTAGAAATATCTTAGCTAAAATAATATAATCTAAGAATTAGCTTTACTAGCTATACTTTAATATTTAAAAGTAAATACTACTAGAGGTATTATAATATTCTAAGAAAACTAAATAAGGTCTACGCTCTATACTAAGTCTTACTTAAGTCTTACCCTATTAATCTACTAGACTATCTAAAACTACTATAGAATTAAGATATTATAAAGATATTACTTAACGCTTATACTATATATACGCGAAGGAACTACTATATATTTATAATTACTATTAAATAGATTAAATACTACTTATCTTAATTTAATTAAGCTAAACTACTAAACTCTAAAACCTTATTACTATCTAAGATAAGAGACTTCTAGGACGTCTTCTCGCCTAAGAAGGCGGAGAAGCTCCTATTATACTACTTATATAACTATAATATCTACCTACTAGAGGGTAAGACGCCGCCTTTTAGACTATTTTACCTAATATCCTAAGAAGAACTTAAAGTCTTAAAGGAATAGCTAGAAGAGAATCTCTAAAAGGGATTTATCTAGCTAAGCTCCTTATCTACTACCTCGCCTATTTTATTTATTAAGAAATCTAATAGAGGCCTCTAGTTCTATATAGACTACTAAGGGTTAAATAATATATTTATAAAAGACTACTACCTACTTCTACTTATAAAGAAAAGTCTAAATAATCTAAAAGAAATAAAGTACTTCTCTAAAGTTAATATTATTACTACCTTTAATAATATATATATAAAAAAAGGCTAGAAGTACTTAACTACGTTCTAAACCTAATTTAGTCTATATAAAAGCTTAGTAATACTATTTAGCCTATTAGAAGCACTAGCTATCTTTTAGAGGTTTATTAATAATATCTTAAGAGAATACTTAGACGTCTTCTATACTACCTACTTAGATAATATCTTAATTTATAGTTAAACTAGAGAAGAATATAAGTAATATCTACGCCTAGTACTTACTATACTATAAAAAGCTTAGCTATACGCGAAGATCTAAAAGTGCGAGTTCTTTAAGAAAGAGACTATCTTCCTAGGCGTTATTATAGAATGCAAAGGAACTTATATAGATCTAAAGAAGATTAAGATAATATAAGAATAGAAGACCCTATTCTACCTAACTAATATATAGGCGTTTATTAGATTTAGTAACTTCTACTACTAATTTATATAAGACTTCTTAAAGATTATTACCCTATTAATTACTTTTATAAGAAAGAGTGTTAAATTTACTTAAAATAGTAACTACTAGAAGATCTTTAACTATCTAAAAACTACGTTTACTAAAGCCCTAATTCTAGCTCTATTTAATTAGAAGAAGGAGATTATCCTAGAAACTAATACGTCTAACTACGTCTTTACTAGAGTTCTATTCTAATATAGGGACGACGAGATTCTATAACTTATAGTATTCTTCTCTAAAAAATATTCTATAACTAAGTATAACTATAAGATATATAATAAGAAGTTACTTATAATTATATAATACTTTAAAGAATAAAGACTTAAGCTAGAAGAAACTACGTCTTTAATTAAGATTATTATAGACTACTATAACTTAGAATACTTTATAACTATAAAGTTATTAAACTAATAATAAGCCTACTAGTCTAAATTTCTATTCTACTTTAATTTCTAGATTATATACTACCCTAGTAAGCTAGGCGCAAAACCTAATGCACTAACTAGAAAGTTAGAGAACCTACCTAAGGAGGGGGATTGTAAGGGGCAGTTATAGGCAATAGTATTTGCTTCACACTGCAATAGAATAGTGGGGGATGGCTCTATATTACTACACTAGGTAGGGGGTAGTAAGGAGAATAATTCTTGCCTCTCTTCTCTTGCGCGAAGCGTAGATTAAAAGTAGGTATCTTCGCTAAAGCGCGAGTATAAGAAGCAAATATATTAGGACTAAATGCGCCTAACTATAGGCCTTTAGCCTAAGTATTATAGAGCCTTCTTCTCTAAACTAGCGTCCTTAATAGTCTTAGCCTTAATAAAAACCTAAAAACTCTTAAGGGGAGAAATAGGAAAAGAGTGTCTAGATACTGTCCGTCTATCGCGCGTCGCACGTGCGCCGCAGCGGTGCGCTGCCGCTGTAACCACTATTGCGCGCGTCCCTGGTTTGTTTGGGATGATATTGTAGTGAATGCGGATTTAAGAGGTAATAAACGCTATTTACATTATTATAATAAGTGCTAAATATCGTTTACTTTACTTCTTTAGGTCGCCTACTTTATTATTATAGTAAGTGCGGATAGTTATTTACTAATTTTGTTATAGTAACTGTTTATTATATTATTATAATAGAAACTTTTTATTCTTACTCTCTTATTTAACACTACTATAATAACACTACTATAATAACACTATTATACTTCTCTAACGCACTCTTAGCGCACGCTATACTCTTTATTATAGTTTATTATCTAAACCCTAAATATATTAAGAAATCCTACTTACGTAGTGCTCACCTATTTATATTTAGCGACCTTAAAAAGCGCGCTAACTAGGTCGCCTTAGTTGCGACTTACACGCGCTGCGCTCAGAGTGTCGTTAGGCACAACAAGATGTATTAGAAGTCGGAGCATCGCCGCTGCGAGCATTACTCTGCTAGCAATCGGGGTGGCTACACTTTAGTAAGTAATTAAGATATTCCGTAAGTGCTGCGCCTTAGCTAATCTAAATAGGTGCCCACTAAGATAAACGGCCGCCTTAATCGCCTATACTAGCTTCGCGCTTAGTACGACGCTGCCGTTAATGCCGCTAAAAAGCCTAAGACTAACGCTAGTGTGATTACTACTAGCGTTAAGCTTACGCGTTACTAGTACTAATTTAATCTAGAGCTTATAAACTACTACTACGTTACTACCTATTCTAAAACTTCTCTTAGGGTTCCTACTTAAGTTCTAGTAACTTTACCTTAGTACTTAAATCTAATTCTAGTTAAGTAGTATAGAATTATAGCTACTTTAGAGTAGCTAGTAGCTTATATTACTAGAATAGTACGCACTTATTAATTTTTTAATATTTTTCTTTTACTAATATTTCTCTAAGGTAGTGGTATAGGAGATAATAATAATAATAATAATAATAATAATAATAATAACGACGATAATAAATCCCTCCTGCCTCTAGGTAGTAAGAAGCGGGTAGATAAGGATAAAGGCGAGAATAGTAGTAATTAAGAGAGGTTTATTTCTTATCTTTTTCTATATATATAGATACCCTAAGTCTTATATAGTAGGTATACGTCTTAAATACGCTATAAATAAGTTTCTTATAATCTTTTCTATTACTTCTTTTATTATAAGCTTTATATCTTTTTAAAGTCTTAGACTAGTTTCTCTATATCTTTAAAATTAGAAGCTAAAGTCTAAGTATTCTAAGATTTATTATATTTTTTTTATCTTAACTAGTATTATAGTTAGCTCTTCCTACTTTATTTTCTAAGAATTTTTTCTACTTTCTAAACTTCTTTACCTTCTATAGTAATCTCTAGTAGTTAAGTATTATTATTATAGTTATTCCTAAAATTCTATTATTCTAGAAGGGATATATAAAATATATTATAAATATAATAGTTAGGTAGTAGAAGTAAGTAGTATATCTACGTTCTAACTACGCTTTATATCTAAAATAGCCTAATAAACTTACTAGAAAGCTTTTTACTAAGTTAATAAGCTAAGTTAATATATTTTATACTAAGAAGTATAAGATCTCTCTTATAAAAAACTTCTAGTTTATATTTCTTATTATAATATTAGCTTTAATACTCTTATGCTCTCTATAGGTGTTCCTGTGCTAATGCGCGTGCGTCGTGCATGCGCTAAATTCTATCGACTGCGTCTGGCATCTCCCCCTCTTGCCTGCTATCCTTAGGAGGCGTGGAGAGCAAGGGGTGCTTGCTATATACTAAGTAAAATAGTGTCGCTTTTATTAATTTGTAAATTAAATTATTATAAGTAAACTATACTATTACTAATAATAAAACCTAGTTATCTTACTTATCTAAAGTAAATATTCTAAAGTATTATTCTATAGTCTAGTTCTAGCGCTTAGTTTATCTATCTATTTATAGATAGAAGGCTATATTAAGTCTACACTTTATTTATAATTAGTAGTAGATTTTTATCTAAAATACTAAGGTAAAGACTAAACTATAGTTTAATATAATACCTTTTTAAATTTTATACTATAAGATAATCTAATTAAGATAGAATTTAGTAAATTACTTTATATTCTAAGTCTTTAAAATAAGTATATAGATTATTATTTTAAAGAAGTAGTTAACTATTATAAGTACTATATTAAAGACGTAATTTAAGCTATCCTTTACTAGTAGTAACTTTATAATAAAATTAAGAGTAATTTCCTTAAAGATATTCTTTAGAATTAGTAGTAGTAATAGCTTACTATATTTACTATACTATAGAGCTTTGCTCCTTTAATATATAGTATACGTCGTTACGTATTCCTAGATATTATAGCTAAGTAATAGCTAATAATATAGCCTACTAATAAGCTTAAGCGTCCTATGTGCGCTAAAATAGCCTACTATGCGCGTATTATAGTTCTAGGATAAAATCTTCTACTTAATAGCTAGTTCCTCTAGAACATAAATCCTGCTATTATATCTTAGGACTTCCTTTTCGTTAATGCGCCAAACTGGCGTATCTCTGCTACTTTGAGTGCGTGTTACTCGCTTAGAGTCCGTAACCCGCTACTAGGTAAAGGCGTCCCTTTGCTACAACTAGAGTAGAATATCTATTAGAGCTTCTGACTCTATTAGCATAGGTTCGCTACTAACTAGTACCCTAGCTAGTGAGCGTGGCACGCATAGTATGCATCCTATGGCGCTAGTAGTAGGGACCTTCACGGCTCTATAAACGTTGGCTACGTGCATCTTACACGCGCCCACTAGACTAAGCCTAGGTGTGGATCCTCTCGCTCTACTATACTCTACTCTTGCTAGAAGTTTATTCTATAGAGTAGGTAATAACTAAGTTAGAGATAGATTTTCCTACTTATAATTTACTCTTCTAGAGAGGCTATCTATAGAGTTAGTATTTTCTAAATAGTACTTTACTTTAAAATTAAAAGCTTCTAAATATAGAGTCTAGTATACTTAATGCGGGTTAAGCTTCTATACTACGTAGATTAAGCGTAAGTTATTATAATTAGTTAAAACTTAAATAGTATACTATGCACTCTCTAAGTAGTGCCGCTACTACTTAAAGCTATATATAATAGCTAGTAGTTCTAAGTTATATATCTTATAATTTAACTCTATATTCTAGACTTTCCTTAAAATAAAAGTAACTAGGTGCTACTTATTATCTTTAAATAACTATAATAGTATACCTAAGATAGTAAACGTAGAAGCATCTATCTTAATATAGATTAGAAGTATCTTATTAAAATAGCGCATAATAGGCGTATATATAAAGCAGTTCTTTAGCCTTATAAAAGAAGTATCTATAGCCTTATTCTAATAGAACGCTTATTTCCCCTTAAGAATATCTATAAGAAGTGCTATTTCTATAGCGTAACGCTTAATAAAGTATTAATAGAAGTTTATAAAGTCTAAAAAGGACTATAGCTTCTTAGTATTAGTAAGTATTAGCTATTATATAAAAGTCTTAACGCGCGTAGGATTAGCGCGTACGCCTTACCTTATAACGATAAACCCTAGAAAATGCACCTCGCTAGCCGTAAAAGTGCATTTCTTTAGGTTTATAAATAACTCGGCTTCTCTTAGTAATTATAGTATAGCGCGTACTGCGCGCTAGTATAGCGCAACATCGTCTTCGTGGGTATATATAAGTATAGTATCTAGATATACCATACATATATAATCTAAATACCTACTTAGAGCCCTATTAATATAGGCTTAAAAGCTTACTAGAGCGTTAATAAGCCTAAAAGGTATAATTAAGTACTTAAAATATCTATATTAAGTTTAAAAAGCTATTTTCTACTTATCTTCTAATTTAATTTATATATAATAGTAGGCGTTCTTAAGATCAAGAGTTATATAGTATTATATACCTAATAGGTAGTCTAACGTCTCTCTAATAAGTACTAGTAGGTAATAATCTTTTATAGTAATAGAGTTTAAGCTATAATAATCTATATAAAAATAAAATATACTATTCTTCTTTAGTATAAAAATAATTAGTGCGCTAGTAAGGCTTATACTATAGTAGATCTATTCTCTATAAAGGGCCTCCTCTATATATTCTTAGAGCAGCTATAGCTTATAAGAAGAGAGGGTATATAATAGTCTATAAAGTAGCTCTTTACTTAGCTAAATAGAGATTATATAATCTAAGCTCTTATAACTTAGAAAAGTTATAACTTTCTTATTATTAAAAATATTAGCGTAGTCTAGTAATGCGTTAGAGATGCGCGGTTCTTACGCTACGTGAATGTCATATATGCGCGCCTTATATTCTAAACTTATACTAGTAGCTTATAGTGTTCCTAGAAAGTAAATAGTAGAGCTAGTATACTCTATATCTTCTAGAAAGCTATTAGTAGTTACTAACTAAATATCTACTTTTATAAGGCCCTAGTACTATTTTTAGTAGTTATAATTAATTAAAACATCTTTCTACTATAAGAAAGGGTTTTCTAAGAGTAGAGGAATTTCTTTCTTATCTACTCTATATATTATAACGTTAGTGTAGCGTTCTATGCTATTATTATCTAATAGGCGCACTTAAAACGCATATGCCGCGTAGGTACTCTAATATTATGCGCTAATCTATCCTAGTCTTAGAAGCTCTATATTCTTAATAGGCATTATGCCTATTTCTATAGCTATTTTTTAGCTAATTAGGCTAATATCTACTTAGGGATTTAAGATAACTCTAAGTTTCTTTTCTAGACCTAAGTCTACTCTTATACTATATATACGCTTTATACTTAGTAAAATATCTATAAGTATACGCCTTACTAATTCTAGATTTATAGTAAGGCTTAGGCTTTTTCTATATAGTTAATATTAACTAGTAGCTAATTTAAATTACTACGTTAATACTTATTAGCGTAGTAACTTTTCTTTTAGTACTTAAAATAAGTAATATTATACTTATTTTGTCGGATCGTGAGTATCGGTAGAGACGTTGGCTGCGCAATACTCGCCCACGAGCCGACTCGATCCTACTTCGGTCCGGCTCGCGCCGAGCTTAGGTATACCTTCGTAGCACCCACGTTTATAGATAAATTATACTAATACTAAGTCATAAAAAGAACCTCGTTGTTGTTATCACCCGTACGATCGTATAAGGCCTACCAACATATTTTTTATTATCTTTAGTGCGCTATAAGAAAAAGATAGTAAAGTAAGCTTCTTTCTTTTCTCTCTATATGCGCTTTAGCTTAGTTACTTATATATAGCTAGTATTCTACGTAAGTTTCTTTTTAGAGTTAATACTAAGATAATAAGGTCTTCTCTTATTATTAAAATCTAATAGTAATTAGTAATTACTTACTATAGCTCTAGCCTTAGCTTAGTAAATAAGTATTAGACTCTTTACTCTTTAGTATAGGCTATAAGTTAGTTTTCTAGCACGTTAAGGTAAGTAGCAAAAAATTAGATAGTCTAGTCTTTTTACTATATTATATAACTATGCGCTATAGCTACTTTAAGGCTATAATTAATAGAATTAGAGAGTAAGTCTAATAAGTACTACTTAAAGTATTTCTAAGTTAGAATCTCTTCTTGCGCTTTAAAGATGCGCTTAAAGTGCGCGTACTAGAGCTCTTTAGAATCTCTTTCTAGATATTATATTAACTAGATAACTTTATTATAGTCTATATAGAATTCTTATAGTAGAAGCTAAAAGGCTAATTCGCAAGAGCGGATAAATTCGCAGTGTTCCTTAATCGTTTTTCCCTTATATTCCACTAGGTCTTTTGGTTTCAAAGTGCGCCTTACGTGCGCAAAGCCAGGCTGGCTAGCTGCGCTCTGGGTGCGAGTCGCGAGATTCCGCGCCAAAAGGTTGGCTTTAGCTAGGGGTGGCCCTTGTCCGCGCCCTTCTAGCTACGCGACTTCCTCTTCTAGCTCGCGTAATTATTAGAGGGCTAGAAGTTTATTACGTCGCTTTTTTATAACTTAAATACGCTCTACGAGCGTTATAGGTGCGTCCTCCTCTTATAGTTTATATTTTTTACGTAGTATTTATAGTAGAGTTAAGATACTAGAGCTTTAGCTTACTACCTTAGCTAAGTAGCCTAATTATATAGAGGAAGCTATCTCTAAACTATTTACCCTAAGAGAAGAAGAATTATTATATAAGAGATAATTATAGGTAATAGTATTTACTTTATATTTTAATAGAATAGTAGAGGATAGCTCTATATTACTATACTAAGGGGGTGGTAGTAAGGAGAATTATTCTTGCCTCTCTTCCCTTGCGCGAAGCGCAGGTTAAAAGCAGGTATCTTCGCCAAGGCGCGAGTGCAAGAAGCAAACATGTTGGGACTGAATGCGTCCAACTGCAGGCCTTCGGCCTGAGTGTTACATAAATAATCTACTCTAAGTTATAAATATAATATTATCTTAAATTTACGCTACATCTACTATAAAGTGGTTAGCTATATAATTAATCTAGCACATCTACTAAAACGTGTCCTCTATCTCTGCTTCTATGCTCTACGCCATCGTGCGGAAACGCTCTATCGCAATCGGCCGGCCGCTAAGATAGAAAACCTTCTTGTCGGGGGACCAGTATGCGTTGCCAGCATTGCCCTCGTTCAGCGCTGCGTGCTTGCTATACGCGAGAAGACTCAGCATAATGCTCATCAGACTATACGAGCTATCTGATAGATACTGCTTACGCATAGCTAAGAATCGCTTACGGTCTTCTTCTGTCTAATCGTCGCGCTCGGCTGCGGGCAGAATTGTTTCTACTGCTAGTACGCGAACGTAGTAGACTATACTAGTAAGCATGTACGAGAAATTCTTTGCAGTACGCAAGCGGTTTGTCTGCGTGTCGATGCCCAGCACAGCTAGATACTGCACCAGACCACTCGAAAACTCATCGCTGCCATAGCCTGTGAGAATGAACGAAGCTAGCGAGTCAAGCAGCGCATTTTTCTGAGCAGCTGCGTCGCTGTTGCCCAGCGTAAGCCATAGCTGCATTGCTAGCGCCTTCTGATTGTCCTTCCACTTGAATAGCTCGCGCGCATCCTTCATCTTGTCAGCCTGTACAACTCGACGCGATTGCCGCTGTAGCATAACACCATTACTATCGTTGCTATCGACAGTGCCTTCCATGTCGCTGTCGTTATACTCGCTCTCTATGCTAGCATCCTCGTCGCTTACACTATTAACGTTAATAGCTTAATTCCTCCGTGCTAGATATCTATCTATCTAACTCTCTTCGTCTGCAATCACCCGAAGATAGAAACACACGAATCGGATCATGTAGCCAGCGTACGTTGCCTGACTCTTGGGGTTCTGTAGTCGCGCTAGCGGCCGTTGATCAATCTCCGTCTGCTGCGCACTACGAAGCCAGCGTCGTGTTTCCTGTAGAAGCGTTACTAAGCCGCGCATAGATCTTTTAATTAGTTCTTCTATTAGCTTAGTAGTAAGTAGTAGTTTTACTTCGCTTTAGTTAGGTAAGTAGGCTTAATAGCCTAGATAAGCTAGATTTTAGCCCTATAGAAATAATAACTACCTAGTTCTCTTAAACTACCTAGTTTTATCTATCTTTATAATCTTAGCTATAACTTAAATATTTTCTTTAAGCTACTATTATATATTCTACTATTTACTAAATTATTACTATATTACTTAATCTTAATTAATTTTTTCTCTATTTTCTCTAATATCTAAATTAATAATAAAGTATCTTTATAACTTTTTACTATAGAAAAATGTCTAAACTTTAATAGAATTCAATAGCTCGCTTTTCTCTCTCTTCTATACTTATTAACAGTTTTTTTTTAAGTATTTGCGTAATACGCTCTTATCTACTATTAGAAAAGAGTATGTCTTATAATAGAGTCTATTTAGTGGCGTCCTTAGCTCTTTAATTAGTTAAGCAGGTTATTTAGGAAGCTTAATATCCTTTAGGTCTATCCTATTATAGTGCGTAAATCGTTGAAGAATCTCTTTCCGCACGTTGGCGGGCGTTGCGTGCCGCTCCAAGAGATGTTTGTCAAGATTAACCACGCCGCTGCAGTGCTGCTTGCAAACCAGAACACAAAAATCAGCCAAAAAGCACAGAATATCGGCACAGTTGTCCAGCGAAATTGCCTGCAGCTTTCTGCGTATGGGCGGGCTGCTGTTGCTGCTCTCTGCGTTCTGTGATGCGCGCGCGCGAGTGTTCCAGACGGGCAGCTCCATTGTCCGATAACCCTAACGTAACCCCTCCTTTCCCTAACCCTAAGCTAGATTTTACAAATTAAATCTGCCTATAATAAGTAGAAACTTAGCAGATAAGCTAATTAAGTATACGCAAGAAACTTTTATATAAGAATATAGTACTAGAGAACGCTATAGCGTGATAGTTTAGAGGGGTCGGGATTCGTAGTTTAGAGGGTGTAAATCGCCTAATTAGAGCACGTAACCCTAACGCTAAGCCTATTTTAGCGCGGATTGGACCCCAACCCGCGCCTTATATTGGTTAGGCTATATCGAGTAGATAGTTATCTATATAGAGTTATATCTAAGTAAAAGCCTTATTCTTTATATACGTGCTTACTATCAGGATATTCTCTTAGTTATTAGGTATTTTATTATACTTATAGTATAGGTAGGTATAAGTAAGAAATATTTATAGTTTCTCTTAGTCTCTACTATATTTCTTAAGTAGTACTATCTTAAGTTTCTTTATAGTAGTAGGTGTAAAAACGTCGCCCTATGCCACTACGCCAGTACGTGCCTAAAAAAGGTACAGTAACGATAACTATCGTTACGGTGCATAGGATAGTATATATATTAATTGTAATAGTAGGTTATTTATTAGATATAGCTATTAGCTAATTATAAGCTAATTAATTATACTTATTATCTGTTATGGGCGGAAAGAGGCCTGCTAACGAGTATGCATTTGCTCCTATGTACAGAATAAGAAAGGTAGAGAAAAGAAGTGTAGGTGTCCTCCTTCGTACGGTACTTATGCTTTGCGCTACCTCTACGCTAGCGTTCCGCGCTAGCCTAAAGTAAGAAGGTAGCAGTACTTAGGCGTAGCCCTTTACAATACCTCCCCTCTCCTCTTAGAGGCGTCGTATGATAGAAGACACGTGACTCTCCTTCTATTTCTATTATCATGCCCTACTCTCTTGCGGTAAATCTAGCCTTTTTATACGTCTATAATTATAGCGTTATTATTAGGTAGTAACTCTATATTCTATCTACTTATTATAAAGTAACTTAAGGTAAAGTTATCCTTTACTATATAGTTATAAGCTATAATACTATCTTTTTCTTCTTATCTAATTAAGCGTCTACTTATAAGTAATTTTAAAGTAAAGTTACTCTTTACTATATAATTATAATCTATAATAATACTACTCTTCTTTATTCTCTATACTTCTCTTTCTTCTTACTTAGTACTTAGCTCTTCTTATATAATAACTCTTCTACTTCTTAATAAATTCTCTTTAGCGACTTTACTATAGCGTAGCCCTCTTATAGTGCCTAGGCTAGCTCTAGTAGATAGAATTACCTCGCTCACTCTACTAGTAGTAGTAATAATAGTACTTACTTCTTATACTTTAAAAGTATTATAAACTAGGCTTAAGTCTATTTAACTTATATATAGTATAGAGCTATTATTTCTACTAATATTAATATTAATACTAGTAACGTAAACCTTAATAATTATTAGGTCTAGTATCTTCTTAACTTAGAGATTACTAATAAGTTATATTATCTACTTATAACTTATTCTATATATTATTATCTTATCTCTTCTCTTTAGTAATTATTTTTAAATATATTACTAACTAAGTTTAATAGCCTAAGGTCTATCGTGTCGCTAAGTTTTTTCTTTATTTAGCTAGTAACTCTCTATACGATACTTATTAGGGCCTAGGTATAGATAAGTAGTCCCCTAGTGTCGCTTATACCACTATTTAAGCTCGTTAACTCCTTACTAGTTATGCTTCGTACGTTAAGGCCTACGTTATCCACTCTCGCGGTGCTCTCAACGCCACTCCTTGCGACAATAACTGCGCGGCTGCCGTACGTGGTGATAAGAGTTTCACTGCCTTTGCTGGTTGCATCTCTATCGCTGATGAGTGGAACGGTGCTTGTTCCAACTGTGTCTGGCAGGAGCATGGGGCCCAGTGCTCTCACCGTCACACTGGTAGAGCTCCTCGTCCGATTGCCAGCCCTCGTGCGCGCCGCGGTCGTGCTATCCAGGGTCCTGACTAGGATGCTAAGCAGCTGGTAGACGCCTAGAGTATACGCTCTAGTTAGCGGCGTCTCTTCCTCTAATAAACTTTAGCGGGTAGCTATATAGTCTATATATAAGTTACTTAGAATTTAATTATAGTAGTACTATATAGGTTCTCTAATAGCTTCTAAGTAGTATTCTTAAATCCTATCTATCTTATAAAGTACTATTTCTTCTCTTATTATATTCTCTTATCTATAATACTCTCTACTCTCTATTCTAAGTAGTCTTCTTCGTCGTCGTCATCCTATACAACAACTATAGCGGAATTAGTATTATTTAGCTACTAAGAAGGGAATAGGTCTTTAGCTACTAGTCTTAGCTTATCTATATAATAAGTCTTTATAGCCTAGATAGTAGCTAGCTCTATCTAATATAGATCTCATACGCGTGATACTTAGAACTTCTTACTTTTCTAGTCTAGTTTCTTACTTATTCTTATAGTCTATACGTCGCGTAGGTCTAACTAAACCTAGTCTTCTACTTTATAGATAGGGGCTAGCTTTCTTAACTTATTTACCTATCTCTCTTATTCCTATTACGCGTACGACATTACGGAGATTACCTAGTTAGCTACGCTAGTAATAACTTTTATAATCTTCTAGGCCTTATCCTAGGGGCTTATTACTATTATAGCATTTCTTATTATATAGCTTAACTCTTTAGCCTAGAAGAAGGGGGTATTATAGTAGCTATATTATAAAAAGAAGAGAGATACTCTAGTAGTTAAGTTTATACGAGAGTTTAGTATTAGTTCTAGTACTAGATATAAAGTTACCTAGTTATCTTAGTTATTATTATAGAATACCTATATAACTACTTTAATATTACTATTTACTTATTCTATTATACTATTAGTCTAAGGGTAGTATATAGTAGATAGGTTCCTCTTAATCTCTAGTAACGTATATATATCTCTCTATAGCGCGCTAGTAAACTAAGAGCTATAGTCTAAGATAATAGAGATAGAAAGACTATAGTAGTAGTACACTTCTCGTATAAAGACCTATATAACGTCTAGTATCTTTATCTTATTTATTAGAATTAGTACGACCCTCTTACTTAGGCGATCCTTTATTACTATTAGATTAGAGTTCCCTTAGAATAGCGGTAGGCCCGTGATGAAGTCTATAGTAAGGTGTTGCCACGTGCGGCTTGGAACTGGTAGCGGTCGTAGGTAGCCGTGCCTCCCGTCTCTCCATGGCGTGCTCTTCCGGCAGAGCTCGCAGTTCCGTACAAAACGTTGTATATCGTCGCTCATTTTTAGCTAGTACTATTCCCTAGCAATTATCTAGTAGGTTTTCTCTTATCTAGGGTAGCCTATTTATAAGAATAGATACGCGATCTAGATAATACCTATATAGAGAGGCTTAGACTTAGGAGCCTAAATATAGTTTCTCTACCTTAGTTAGCCTTTACTATTAATTATGTAGTTACTAAGAGATATAGCTATCTTTCTAGTTATAGATAGGGACTATTACCTCTCCTATATAGCGTATAGCACTTCTTAATATATAATGTCTTCTATTACTACTATAGCCTAGTAGCGACTTAGAATTTCCTCCTAATTTAGTACTTAAGATAAAGTTAGTAATATAAGTAGCTTCTAATCTACTTATATAAGAAATATCTCTAGTACTTCTTATTATAATATAGGTAAAAATATTATAAATTCTCTTAAAGTAATATAGTTATCTAAGTTATCTTAGAGAAAGTCTTAATCTTATTAAGAGAGTATATTAGCTTATACGTTCTTCTTTTTAAGGCGATAGTAGATTCTTATATTACTAAAATAGAATAGCTCTATAGACTATTATATATATTACTTAGTTATCTTTTATTTCTTAGTAAAGTATTCTAGGTTCTTATAGTTTATAATAACCTTAAATTTTATACGCCTTATAGTTTAGCGTTCTATTCCTTTAGGTAGTAAATTACTACTAAAAGTTTCTTATTATATATTAGGTAGTTCGCTTTATAACTATTAAACTTCTTTAATAGATAGGCGACTATATAAAGAATACTATTCTTATCTTCTTATAATAGCGTGCTATTTAAGGCGTAACCTAAGAAGTCGCATTTTATAACTATACGTTAGTCTAGGTTAAAAAGAACTAAGACTTCTTTTAAGAGAAAGGCTTCTTTTAGCGTATAGAAGCTTCTCTCTTATTTCTCGCCCTAAGTAAACTATACGTCCTTCTTTATAAATTATATAAGAGGCTTAGCGTATTATATAAAGTATAAGATAAACTTTTTATAAAAGTTTATAAAGCTAATAAACTCTTATATACTACGTATTATTATTAGGGACTTCTATTCTTAGATTACTTCTACCTTCTTAGGGTCTATAAAGATTCCTTTACCTACTTTAATAATAAACCTTAGGTACTTTATATATTACACGTTAAACTTACACTTCTTTAGTTCTAACTAGAGGCTAGTATCCTTAAGATAGTCTAGTATTATTTATACGTAGGCGTGGTACTAGAAGAGAGAGCTATCCGTAAATATAATAATATCGTCTAAGTATACTAATATAAAGTCATCTAGGAATTTACGTAGTATCTAGTTTATATAGCGTTAAAACGTACTAGGTGCGTTTATAAGACTAAAGGGTATTACTAACTACTTATATAAGCTAAATCTTATATAGAAAGTAGTTATTTACTCTTACCCTTCTATAATATAGATCTTATAGAAGGCTACTATGACATCTAGCTTAGTGTACCACTTCGCCTATCTAATCTGGTGGAGCGTCTCTCGTATAAGGGGGAGAGAGTAGCGGTCCTTCTTAGTAATCGCGTTTAGGGCTTAGTAGTTAATATAGAATCGCAATCCTCCGCCTAGCTTCTATATAAAAAGTATAGGAGACGCGGCAGGGGAGTTACTAGCTCGTATAAAGCCCTTATCTAAGAGCTTATATAGCGTCTTCCTTAAGATAAGGAGTTTATCTCTTAATATATTATAAAGCGGTCTATATAGCACCTTTAGTTCCTTCCCGTCTTATAGCTTAAGTTTAATCTTATAGTCTATATCTAGTCCCCTAATAGAAGGGAGGTCTTTACCTTTTTTTAATAGAAATAGATCTTTATATAATTATAGGTAGTCTAGTAGTTATCTTAGTACTTCTTCTTTTATAAATAAAGTCTTAATTTATAAGGCTTTCTTAATATCCTTTAAGCTAGCTACAAAGATTTAGATCTTCTTATTTTCTATCTTACTTTATTATACGTAGTACTAGAAGGCTACTATAGAGATAGAGATATACTTAACTTTATTTATCTAAGACTTCGTACTCTATATAGCAATGCTATACTTTAATAGAGTAAGAGTCTTCCGCTTATTATTAATAATCCCTCCTACTCGCTCTAGCTATGTCTTCCCTAAGATTATGTCGTAGCCGTACGTAGAGGGCACAATATACGCAGCCGCTTGCTACTTTAGCCCTCCTACGTCTAACGTGAACTCTATAATTGCGCCTATAGAGCTTCTCTAGCCGTTTACTCCTTTAATAATAATCTATAGTATCTTAATGCGCGGTAAGCCCTTTAATTATACGAACTTCTTAGTTATAATTCTATATATATAACACCTATTATCTATTATAGTAGTAGTATAGTTTATTCTATTAATAGTATTATTAATAGACATTAGTTTTATTATAGCTAACTAGAGAAAGATCTCTCTTTTTAGTTATATAATCTCTTAGACTTTATTCTTATTCTACTCTAGCTTACGTCTTTTAGCTAGAGCTCTTCTTTTCCTAACTCCTCTAAATTAGAGGTCGCTATAGTAGAGATAGTAGCTACTTTTAGCCGCCTATCTCTATCTCCTATATAAGAATTTAATCTCTTTAACTTTATTTAGTACTAGGTAATATAATACCCTAGCTTACTATAGCGTAAGTAAGTTCCCTTCTCTTTCCTCTCCTAGACCTCTACTTTCGTGCCCTAGAATTTCTAAGTTATACGGGGCTTTATAGCTCCGATAGTAGGAGTCTATTCTATCGCGTTATTATAGTAATAGGTCTATAGAGGCGAGGTTGTATAGAGTATATAGTTAAGAGAGGACTAGTCTATAGCTTTTAGATTCTCCTAAGTAATACGTATCCTTTAGACGAATTACTTATATATCTCTCTAGTAGAAAGTTAATAACCTACTTAGTAGCGTAGTAATCTTCTATTTAGTAAGTTCTTAAGATAATTAATCTTTTATATATTACTTATACTATCTAGACCTACCTCTAGAAACTTAAGATTAAAGAATTATATATAAAGAATAAGATTTCCTTTACCTTACTTTATTATATAAAAGAAGTATATCGCCTTCTCTTTAATTATAGAGTTAATAAAGAATCTATCTAGCTATTACTATAAACTCTATAGTAAGGGGCTAGACCTTCTCTCTATTAACGCTATAATATATATTCTTAGAGTAGTAAACGCCTATTCTTTTTTATAAGTAATTATATAGTAAACTTAATTACTCTTACTTAGATAAGCTTATTAGTCTATAAAGAGCTTCGCTTATACGCGTATCTTTTATTAAGTATAGTTCTTATAACTACCCTTCTTAAAGACCTCTATATCTAATAGGCGTGGCTTCTTATATTATATAGGTTCTTAACTTTAGTCTAATATTAACGTAGTAGATAGGGTAGTCTTATCTAAACTTAGTATACTTAGTATCCTTCTCTAATTCTTAATAATTTAAGTTAGAGTCTAGAGTTACTAGCTTAATATAGCGTATAACTATTATTCCTAAGTTACTTAGTTTAGGTCGCTTTATAGTTATTATATATAATCTTAAAGCTTCTCTACTTTAAGTGTATAGTTTCTTTCTAGAGAGAGGTCTCTCTAGTCTTCTCTTAACTCTTCTTAGTTTATTATATTATTATCTACCTATACTTATATTATATAAGTAGGGTCTTCCTAATTTATAATACTAATAAGTAGCTATTCTTAATTCTAACTTATTACGTATAAGAAGAAAGAGTAAGATAAGAGTAACCTTTCTTATAATATTATAGGTGGAAAGAGGCCTACTAATAAGTATGCATTTGCTTCTATATATAGAATAAGAAAGGTAGAGAAAAGAAGTGTAGGTGTCCTCCTTCGTACGGTACTTATGCTTTGCGCTACCTCTACGCTAGCGTTCCGCGCTAGCCTAAAGTAAGAAGGTAGCAGTACTTAGGCGTAGCCCTTTACATTATCTTAGCTATCTATTATATCTAGATATAGTCCTATCGCCTAAGATTCTTAAGGTCCCTAATATTAGGGTCCTCCTCTATATCTAAGTCTAATGCGTTAAGTATCTTATTATAGAGTAGCTTTTATAAGAGTCTTCGCTTCTAGGCTATATTACCTTAAGTTACTTATAGAGATAATATTTTATTAATTTTAATTAGACGTATTTAGTAAATACCTTCTATAAAGTCTATAAGTAGTTAAAGTATTATATAGAGTTTAGTAATACTTCTTTATTTCTAGTTTATACTAAAGTAGATAAGATATTATATAGTAGTAGGCCTATAGAGTTATCTAGCGACTAAGTAGAATAGTAGGTATTTAAGTAAAAATAATTTAATTCTATATAAGTAATAAAATAAGTAGTTAATAATTTAAATAAGAGATATAACTATAAAAGTTAATTATAATAACATGGTTGGCAAGCGAGCGGCCCACGCAAGCGAGCGGCCCACCCCACCAACTTTCTGCGCCCATTTAAGCGCACACTATAGCCACGTTAAGAGATAATATATAGAAATTTATAAAGTAGATTAAGTAGTATCTTAAGTATCTTTCTTGCATGTACGTGAGTTGTGGCCAGTCTCCCTGCACCTCGTGCAGCGCGCCAGAGCCTAGCGGCTAAGCCTTAATCGCGCTCCTCCTTAACGCTCTTTATGGGAAATCTGCTACTCAACCTCGCGTTAAGCGAGTATATCTTCCCCCTCTCCCTTTATTAAGGTCCCTTACTTCTATATACGCTTTTTCTTACGTTATTTACGCGCTAACGCTGCCTCGTTAGCTCGCTTAAGGCTAGTAATCCGATCGCGCATTAGCTTAGCTAAGAGCATTATAATCTTAGCCCCTTTCTTAAGCTAATTAATCGCTTTAATAATAGAGGCAGGCGATGAGCTCTTATGCCGCCGAACGCGATCACGTATTAACGTTAATTGAGCCTCAAGCTCACGTACGTTGCTCGGCGTACGAGCCTCCCAGGGAGCCTCTGGTAGAGCAGTTGGAGTAGGCGTACGGAGCTGTACGTCTAGCTTTAATAGCACAGTATCTGGCTAGAGAGGCACAAGGCCTGCGCCTCGAAAGGCTGAGCGAATATTAGATGAGGTGAACGATCGATCGTACGCTGCCTTGAAGGCTGGCAGGAACTCAAGCTTAGTGATGTGGTTAATGTGATGGCGGATCAGGGCCTCAACCTCACGGCTGTACGCGCGCTTTAATGGCGAGAAGCAGCCAACGTCAAGAGGCTGAAGTAGGTGAGATGAGTGAGGTGGCATACAGAGCGTGTAGATATTGTTCTCCTTGCAGAGCTCTTAAAACTTAAGCGATTGGTGACTCTCGTGGCTATTAAGGATAAGTAGCTAACGTGCTCTAACTACTTTGCTCTTAGTATGCTTAATAAAGTGCTTTAGCCACTTAACTCCTATCTTATTAGTTGTCTAGCCATTGTCGCTAACTGCGATAGCCCAGTCGCGTGGGATATCCTCCTCGTACTAGGCAGAAAGGTGATACTGGCCAGCAAAGATGAGGAACGGCGGTACTGACCAGCCAGCAGCGTTGATCGCAGCGATCGCCGTTACCCACTCGCGATTGCCTAGCTGGATAGCCTTTGGCCTGCGTCTCCTCTCTGACGCTGTCACGACAAGCTAAGTCGTGATCTTGCCCATCATAAAGCCAGCCTCATCAAAGTTGTAGACGTCATCATCACAGATGCCGTACTTAGCCTTTGTCTGCTCTACTAGATCGAACCAGCTCTTAATCAGCACAGGATCCTCACACAGAGCTCTCTGCCTATCGTACGCTTGGTTGAAACACGTCGTAAGACAGTCTGTACGCTTGACAAAGTTGGCTGGCCACTTCTGTCCAACCTGGCCTGCGCCGCGCGCAGCGAGCAGCTTATCAGCCATATCACGTATAGCTGCGTACGTAGGCGAAAATCCACGTTGATCCAGATCGATTATATAGCTAATGATCACCTCCTCTTCTAACTAGGTGAGCTTCCTTAAGTTTGGTAGGCAATCGCCTCGGGTAGGCTTTCTAGCGCGTTAGCGTCAGAGCGTTGTTTAGGGGACTTTAAATATCTGCGCAGCATCTCTTATAGACTAAATTTGGCTTCTATTAATAGCTAAGATTGCAAGATGTATATTAGCCTCAGAAGAGGCTAGTAGGGCTTGAATTGGAGGAGCCATAATAGGGAGGAGTTCACAAGGCGCAGAAAGTTTGGTGGGGTGGGCCGCTCGCTTGCGTGGGCCGCTCGCTTGCCAACCATGTTAAGAGAAATAATAAAACCTTTCTATTCTTATATCTTTATCGCTAAGTCTATTACTATTACTACTATTATAATGTTATTCTTATTTTATCTAATATCTCTAATAGCTACTATTACTTAGATGCTACTATTATATACTAGCGCCTAATAGTTAGTTTTAGCGTAATATTAATTACGTAACCTGCGCGCTCTACGCTAATTATTATCTAGGCTGGCAAATGGGTTGGGGCAACCGCGGGCTAGGTTGGGGTTTGGTCATGGGCTGCAAGGACCAGAGTCGGGGTTGGGTCGGGGGTACACCGGCCCGGGTTGTAACGACGCAGGCAAGACAAGAGATCCGAACTCGGCGTGGTCTCACTTAGAGGCATATAGGAGTGCGTGGGAGAACTGTAACCTAAGATCTATTAACACTTATAGGTCTTATACAAAAGGATTATAGAAAACTACCTATCTATATCTAGAGAATAGTAGGCTTAAATATATATAGGCTAGGGAGGGCTAAGTTAGAACTGAGTTAGGATTAGGTCCGAAGCGACTCGGGGTTGACTCCGAGTCTGGTCTTAGCTGTAGCTATAACGAGGGAGGTAGCCTCGTTACACGGGTCGGGGTTGGGGTGGGGCCACTCTAGCACGGGGCTGGGCTAGGTTAGGGTTGGGTCATCTCGTTCTCCTCTAAAAAAGTCGCTTATATAGAGCTTCTATATTATTATAGTTATTTATTACAACTCCTATATATATAGCTTTATTATAATGCGCAGGTAGCGTAGCTATCTAAATTTATAGCTATTTTTAACTAACTTAACCTTAACCCCTACTATAGCCTAGCTTATACCTAGCCCTACTTAAGGCTAATCTAACCTTACCTTTATACTATTACTAATCACCTTAGGTTAGTATTAGGTTGGGTTAGGGCCGCTGCTAAGACGACCCAACCCCAACCCAACCTAGACCCATTTGCCAGTCTATTATTATCCTTCGTTTCGTGCGACTATTGGCTGCCAACATCGCATCCTTCGTTCGGGAGAGGCCTTTGCTGCTTATTATCCGTAACAAGTAGCTAGTTTATAAAGCTATAAGATAAGCGGCCACACCACATCACTATGTCGCAGGACTTTTAGTTATTATAGGGTACGTAGGCATCTTCGACCTGTCCGCGAGATATCGTCTAATCTAGGTATCTAGTTATTATAGTTCCTTTAACTATTGCAGTCCTAACTAGTAAGTGCAATCTAGCCGCCTATTTATTCTAAGACCTCTACTAACTCTATATACTCTTATTTAGTTTAGTGAGTTTGGTATATAGACGCTAAAGCGAGACTAGTAGACGGCGTGGAGAAGAACAAATATAGGTAGATAGGATAGAGGACATTGCCTTAGACGCTGCGCAGGGTGAAGGCAAAGAAGGGCATGGCGGACGTGTGAGATGCATGACGCGGCGCGGGTGGGGCAGCCTCGGCATCTTCTCGGCCAATCGGGCGCCGTGGCACTTCCCACCTCCCATCTTCAATCCGTTGCTCTTACTTCCTAAGATTTCCAGGGCCCAAACCTAAAGCAGGTGCTTTAGGCAAATCATGTCGTCGTCAGCTAGCGAGTATGTTGCGACAGCAACGCAATACACTTCGATTCGTCACTCGCATCCTCACTTGATGTTGAGAAACATCCTTCCGTCGCTTCAATTGATACCACGGCGTTCCAGACATGCCGCATCAGCATAGTCCAGACCATTCCCTAATTCATGAGCCGAGCGAAGAGTTCAGCCAGACCCGCAATGCAGCCTCTTCAACGCTTGCGCCGGCGCCAGAACCACTACAAGAGTCAGACGAGACTCTTTCAGTCAGTAGCCAAGCTACCGTGTCCGCAGTTTCTCAGCGGTCAGATGATGCTCTTTCGGACAGCCAGGCCACCGAGTCGGCAGTATCTCAGCATTCACACGAGGCTCTTCTAGACAGCCAAGCTACCTCGTCAACACCATCTCCGCAGTCGGACGCGCCCGTCATAAACACCCTCGAAGCTGCCGAGCGTACCGACTCAACCTTTGACTTGCCAGATCCCACTGCGGCGTTCTCCACAATCTTGTCCGTACGTATTACTACTAGGTGCATAGCATATTCCACACTCGATGCATTCCTAGCTGCTTCCCCGGCTACCGGGCCAGCCTCACAACAACAGTCGACCGCTACCCATCCAGTCGATTCACCTGCTTTAATGCCTAGTCGTATACCCTTTCCATCTACGAACAGTCCATACAGGCTGGGTCCTCTCCTAGAGGCACCCACGATCACTGGAGAGACGAGGTTACTCACTTGGCGTCTGAAAATGCAACTCATCAACCAGGAGCAGCTCGGATTTCTATCGGCAAATTCCAGAGGCGATGTAATTGCTACTTACGCCAGTATCCGGAGTATCACTCAACGTCCGAGATTGTCAAACAACTGGGTGGGCGAAACTGCACGGGTAGATACAGGGCCTGGTATACCTCCAAATGCCTTGACACCTGCCGCCATGGTGGATTAGGAACCCTCACATGTACCCATACCCGTCCCCGCACCAGTATATGAGCCAGTACCACAGCTACAGCCTGACGAGCGCCGCGACTTCATTACGACGAACAGTATGGCACTTGTGCTGTCGCGCCAAGCACGGCATTTGGCCGGCCTCAACACAAGGGCCATGGACGAGGAGATTGCATTCCGCGTATGACCCAAATCAACACAACCTGGCTATCGCCGCAACTTTCTTTCGATGAACAATGAGATACTCCTATGATCGCTCCAAGCATCTAATTTGGCTGAGGGGGATACGACGGTCATGGATGAGGAGATCGCGCATCGTGCACAGCTGTTCCAAACGCCTCGACCCATCGATGACATCCTTGCTGTCCTCAGTGAGCTTGTGAGCTTGGAAGATGAATTTGGAGCCAGAGCTGAATTGCTTACACGTCGTGTGCAGCGTTCTCGCGTGGAGCAAGACACACTGGGTTGATTAAGTTGTACGTGGCTTCAAATTGGGAGGTGTAGAGCTTCATGTATCGATAGCTGGTTTCGCATGCATTGTCATCAGGGAAGGTAGGGAGTGGGAGAGGTACAATAAGGATGGCTTGTATGTACTCAGTGTCAAAGGGTGAAGCAAACTTTGTCTCTCAAGACTCCTAAGGATGGGATAAAAAGGCACAATTTGAAAAAGAATGCAATTTTTTTGGATGCACTAAGCTGTAGGGACAGTAGAATGCGTTCATGACACTCGCCCCTCCAACCCCAAACTATAATAAAAAACAATTCGATCATCTGCTCACACATCCACTCCGAAGACCCATCAGGGTTTTCAATTGTCTCTTCTCTAGATTACCCTTCTTATGGCTTCCTTCGATTAGTCAGATGGAGCCGTCCATTCAGCACACCAAGAGCTGGGTCACCCGAATCGCAGTATTCATCGTTGAACACTTTCACCGATACAAGACACCGCTTGTTGACATCGTAACGATCAATGCAGGGCCTCTGGTCTGGGTTGACCGTTGCATAGGCGATATAGATTTGATCTTTCCACACGGTAGCGGATATACCTCCGCGAGTCTCAAATGGTGCGAGACCATAGTCTTCGATACTATCCCGGTTTCCGTTTACGTGCTCCCAACGTACAATTGCGACCCTAATTTTGAACTTGCTGTCGGCGTAGAAGTAGTATATTGCGTCTCCGAGTGCGCAGGCTCCAGCAGCGCCAGCGGACGGCCCATGAGCCTGCATCCTATAACGCTTTGCGGCGTCGTTGTTGAACAACTTCATCCAGTAGTGGTTGCCATCGCGACAATAGAACATGCCAATGGGATTATTCCTGAGTATGCCTATGGTCGGAGCCTTTGCGATCTTCATTGCGTTGAAATCGTAGGGCTGCCAGGCGGTCGTGGTGAGCGTTTTACGGAGATACATGAGCCGGTCGTCTAGGCTCTGATAGACGAGGTGCATCCAATTATCGTCGACGGCTATGTCTACCCGTGATACACTTCGGTGGTCTGTAATTTTAGTGAGATTACCATTGTTGATCAGGGGCTTATCTGTAACGCCGATGGAGTCATCAGCGTCCAGTGCCACCGCTGACCACAACTTCCCTCCATATTCATCCATAGAAACAATGCCATTTACATTAGAGCTCTTGACTGTATCCCACGATTTAAGGTCGTTGGAAGTGAATGTTGTCACAAGTCGACCTGGAAAGTTGTTGCTTTGGCGCTCGCGTTTGATATATAGGTCGTGTTTCCCTCCGCCTCCCCCATTGAACGTGACACAAATTTCGGACAATGGGTGGTCCATGTGCATCTTATTGAGAGCTGGAATGTTCCAGGCTAAGTGCGCTTCTGCGACTTTGTCGTCGTAGTTCCGGAATACCTCCAGAAACCGGGAGATGAGACCCGCTATGAGCTCTGTCCAGTACAGAATATCCATAGCCCCACCAACCCCTGGAAGAACCCCAATGAGTTCATCAAGAATGTCACTGCCAGTAACTGAGAAATCTGCACACTTATCCGAGATTGCGCGTGACAGCTTGATCAGTTGGTCGTACCACGCGCTGTTGCTTTGGTCTGCCTCCCAGCACACTATGTGGGCTGATAAGACTTGACTAACCCGTCCGTCGAACAGGACATAGTTGGACGGAAAATTGTACCATGTTTTACTCCTGACAGAACCAGTCTCAGAAGTTATTTGACGTTGGGAAAGGCGGTCGCCAGAGTCCGCTCCAGATGCCAGAGACCAGTATATCTCGTCTTTGCCTACTTCTTTCGAGTTCTCGTGGCAGTAGAAGAACGTAGGTCGAAGCTTGACGTTGACCCCATCCCTGGCGGCAGTCACAGTGTTAACACCGCCGTCTGTATCCTTGGAGTCACTCCAGTATAGGGTTGTGGATCGACCCGCGTCCTTCAATCCCGCTTGGAATGATACATCCACCGCGCCATCCAGTTGTTCGCTTGTGCTAGGGTCGATCAACCTACAGTGGGCTGGCAACTGTGAAGATGTACTGTTCACACCAAACCCCATAGAGGCGATATCCTTCTGGAAGTGCTCTTTGGTGTATGGTTCGTCTTCGCCGAGGGCCAAAGTTGCTGGGGTCAGCCAGCCACCATCGCCTCCTGATCTGGAGCGTCTTGTAGATGACACTGCGTCGATGAAGGCATCAAGCTCGTCATCGCTCTCTACCATCTTGTCGTACAACCCCATCGTGAGTTTTTCAAGCTCGCTTAGCGGTGTTTTGCCGCGCCGCTGGCGACCCAGAGCGTGAAGGGCAATGGAGGTCAGGATGTTGCCATCGGCTGGTTGACCAAGAGTTGAGCGCGATCTCTTGCCCTGCAGGCCAGCCCGCAGACGGTCAATTCGGTCCTTGCTTGCTGAAATATAAGGCATGTTGCTGTAGCTGTAGAAGGTAGCTTGATTGTAGAATGACTTAAGTCTGTAGAGTAGTGTTCGTGACTACAGAAACGTCGAGACAAGAGGACCTTTATATATGATACGCCGGCTCCCCACGGGACAGCGTAGCATTGTCAGGTTCGAGAACAGGAACGAGCAGAATGTAGTGCCCCACTCGAAAACGCAGCGGGTGATGGTTTTCTGACCACTCGAAGATCTATAACCGACCCCGTGGTCTTGACTTCATGTCTCGAAGAGGGGCAGGTTACGAATTGAACGGATAAAGGCAAGAATCGCACAGAAAGTGGAAGAAGCAAAGGATCGAATCGGTCGACCTAACAAATCGGTTGGAAGAAATTGTCTCGACGATAGCTTGGTTGCAACCTCGACGAGAGTCGTTGTCTTTGCCGAGATTGATATTTACTTTTTATGTACCAAAGTTCATGGCTATATAGCTTGCATATACGCCAATGCAAACAATTTCGGAATGGGCGGGGTGCGTATCTATAACCCATTTGCTGTTTTGGGTTATGATCGATGGATATAGAGATAGGTGGACCAGTGTCATCGCTAGGCGTGTTTTGGGTAGAGAAATACGCGTGC